>JAQNDB010001446.1:0-50100 GCA_029204045.2 Tillandsia leiboldiana
AAGAACCTTTTTCAAACGAAAAAACATGGTTCTTGTTTTCATCCCAAACCTTCGTTATCGCAACTTCCTCATTAAAAACCCATTTAGAAATGCGCTCTTGAGTCCATTTGAAATAATTTGATTTTAAAATGACAAGCAAATAGCAAACAATATACGAATGGACTCGAGTCTAGCTACAGGGGCGAAAGTTTCGTCAAAGTCTATACCTTCTACTTGAGAGTAGCCTTGAGCAACTAGTCGTGCCTTGTTCCTGATGATAGTACCATCTTCATCTTTCTTGTTCTTGAAGATCCATTTGGTACCTATCACATTATGTTGCTTTGGAGGCTTCGTTAATTCCCAGACTTTGTTTCGCTCAAATTGATGGAGCTCTTCCTGCATATGCTTTAATCCAGTAGTCATCCTGAAGAGCTTCATCTATTGTCTTTTGTTCGATTAAGATACGTAGAAAGCAAAATCCGCAAACCACTGCCTTCGAGTTCTAACTCCTTCTTGTGGATCTCCAATGATGTTCGATTCCGGATGATCCTTGGAGATTCGTTAGCGTTTGTTGAAACGGAGTACTCGGAGGTACACGAGATGATCCTGCACATCAGATAACTAGAAGAACCATTAGATGCATCATTAATATTGGAAGTATATTATAAGAAGATGCACTAGCAGGAGAATCATCATCTAGAGAGATATCGAGGGTAGATTTTTCAGATTCAAAGTGAGAAGCTCATCTACTTTAACATTTATAGATTCTACGATCGTCTTAGATTCATGTTAAATACTCGATATGCCTCTGCTATTCGTAGAATAACCCAAAAAGATCCCTTCATCACTTCGAGAGTCGAACTTCCAAGATTTTCACGGTCACGTAAGATGTAACATCGACTCCCGAAGATACGAAAGTACTTGATATCCGGTTTCTACTAAACCACAGCTCATATGGTGTATTCCAGGTTCCTGGGCGCAAATACACTCTGTTAAGACATAGACAGCGGTGTTCACAGCTTCAGCCCAAAAATGTAGCGGTAATTTCCGGCTATGAATCATCACGCGCCATCTCTTGAACAACCTGTTTTTGCGCTCAACAACACCATTCTGCTGAGGTGTATAGGGTGCCGAGAATTCATGTTTAATGCCATTTGAAGTACAAAAGTCAATGAATTTTGAATTTATGAATTCTCCACCCCTATCACTTCTAACACGAATGATCTTTCATTCTTTGCAATCATAATACGATGGCAAATCTCATGAAAAGAGTCAAACGTATCAGCTTTTCTCTCAAAAATGCTACCCAAGAAAACCGAGAGAAATCATCAACAATAAGAAAAAAAAAAAATACAATTTAACTTGCAAGGATGGTTGACGAGTTGGCCAAAAGAAAAAGAAGAAAGAGAAAATAGTCTACACAAACTATACAAGATTTAATCGTAGAACGATTAAGACAAGGAGGGGTTCACCTTTGCATACCCAAACCTTTTGAGTTTTGGAGTATGTTGGTAAAGGTTGAGAGATTCTCCTTGAAGACGACGTCTTGTATGATTGATCTTTTTCTTTTGTCATCGTCTTGTTTGAGGTGCACAATGTTCTTTTCTTTTGAAAAATCCTTCCTTGAATTCCGGGAAGTGAGCTTATTGGTAGCAATTGCAAGATGTGGTGATTTGTTCTTTGAGCTCCAATCTCGCAATTTCTTTCGATGTGCCCTGCAAAATTACAACGAAAACATACCTTTGAGCTTGACGATTCCGAAGAGGATGAGGTAGGTTTGTTGTCGTTGTTTGTCTTGAATTCCGGTGTCGGAGGAGGAGGAGTACCGACTGAGGCACAAAGACTGTCCCACTCGAACTGGACTGTTTCCAGTTTGAGTGTATCCGAGGCGAACCGATTTGTTTGACCAAGACCAAGGAGTTTATCCAACTTACTCCTTCCTAAAGAGAATTGCTGTAAGTCATCCTTGAGTTGGAGAATGGTCTCTGTCATTTCCCGTCTTCCTGTCGGCCCTCGCCATAGAGCTTCAAGAAGTAGTTTGCTTTGTTCACCATATCTATTAGTTCTTCTCGAGCTGCTCATTGGACTTGAAGGGAAACATTGCTTTTATCAAACTCCCTTTCCACTTCAAGATCGGTCGAGAGAGAAGTGTACCCTTTTACTTCTTCTTCGAGATCCTGCAATCTCCCTCTCAACCCCTTGTTTTGCTTAGCCGGTTTCTTTAATCCTGTAAAGATCTGTGATAGGCTAGAGCAACCTTCACCTTCCGAATCATCCGATTCATTGTCCATTGCATTCTTTTCAACAGTGGAGTTGGACAAGATTCAGACGTACTTGCCATAAAGCACATGAATGGTGAAGATGTGGACGCGTGGAATGCGTGGAGCTCTTTTCTTCATCACTTGAAGACGACTCATTTGACGTTGAGTTGTCATCCCAAGTGACGACTTGCATCGCCTTCTTCTTTGCCGGATACTTGTTAGGACACTCCGTTGCAATGTGGCCGTAGCCTCGACATTTGAAGCATTGCAGTTGTCCTTCTGAACTTTTCTTATCCTTTGAGAAGTTCTCCTGCTTTCTTGACTTGTGACTTGGAGTACCCTGCCTTTGTTCCACTTTCCGAAGGATGGAGATTTGCTTGAATTACCCCTTCGAAAGCTGCGGCGAAAATTCTTGTCAAGAGAGCGAGCTGCTTCTCAATTCCTTCCAATAAGAAGGTTCTCAGTCATCGTCCGAGGAGGGATGTCTCCGCGTCTTCTCCTTAGGTGTTTTCAACGCATAACCTGAAGACTTAGAAGTGGATGCTTTTCCAGAAGAATTGTTAGTATTAAAAGTCATTTCATAAGTTTGTAATGAACCAACTAATTCTTCTACACGTATTTCGTCCGGGTGTTTAATAGTTTCAATGGCAGTAACCTTTGGGCGAAATCGTTCAGGAAGAGTTCTTAAGATTTTTCTTACAATCTTAAATTCTGGAATCTTCTCTCCCAGATTGGCACATGAGTTTACGATGTCTTGCAATCGTGTATAGTAGTCCGTGAAAGATTCATTTTCTGCCATCAAGATAGAGTCAAACTTGCTCGTAAGCATCTGCAGTTTCTGAATCTTCACGAGGTTAGTTCCCTCATGTGTAACCTGGAGAACATCCCAGATTTCTTTGCAGTCTCACATGCCGAGACGCGAGAGAATTCAGTTTGAGATAAGGCATTAAAAATAGCATTAATTCCCTTGCCATTGTAAGAAGATAACTCAACTCTTCCTTGGTCCATTTCGACCTAGGTTTTAAGGTGTGAACATCAGAGATAAGTTCAGTTGGATGAGTCCATCCTGATTCAATTGAATACCACACCCTTTCGTCGATGGAAGATAAAAAGGCTTTCATCCGTACTTTCCAGTACGCATAATTTGTTCCATCAAAGAAAGGGGGGTCGATTGATGTTTCCACCTTCAACCATTGTTCACAACCCTATTCCCGCTCTGATACCACTTGTTGGGTCACGTATATAATACGGATCTAAATAGGGGAAGAAAACACCTAGAGGGGGGGTGAATAGGTGTAAACGTATAAACACTCAAAAAAATCGTTGCGATAAAACCCAATGCGAAAAATAAATAACACGCAAGATTTTACGTGGAAAACTCCATCACCGGAGTAAAAAACCACGGGACCGATAACACGGCAGAAATCCACTAGAATTAAAACACGTACAAGGTGATTTACCGTACACACTTACGACTCAACCTTTTCCATACGCTCCTAGAGGATCTTCTCCGCTCGCTCCGACGCTTCTCGAATCCACGATCTGCGCCCAACGCCGAAATCCACGGCGTCCCAACGTCGAATCCACGACGTCCGACCGAATCCACGGTCTTCACCCAATAGCACCGTCGAATCCACGAACGTGCCTCGCTCCCGAATCCACGAGAGCGATTGAACCTTGAATCCACAAGGACACGCGAATCCACGCGCCGATTTTTGGGGTAAAATCGTTGTTTTTGGGTGGTGATGATCCGCCGAATACTTAGATCAAAGATAGATCGGAAATACCATCTAAGTATTCATTAGTTTGATTCAACTCAAGATGTGAGTATGAAAACCTAGAATCAAACTAATCAAATTAGATGAAGAAACATAGAGTATTCTCTAATGGATTTCCTTTCTTCTCTATAGTGGATCTATGCCGGATAAGATGATACAAGAAATGACGGCTATGTGGATTCCCCCTAGAAGAAAGACATAGGGTGTATTATAGGTTAGAAACCCTAGGAAGGAGATAAGAATCAAAAACCTACCATTTCTGGATTTTTACGGACGGCGATCCGGATCGTGATAACTGGGGATCCGGATCGTCAGAACGACTCAGCCAATTCCAGAAAAGACGAAGGTTCTGGATCCGGACTCATGTGACTACGATCCTGAATCGTTCATACAGTTCACCAACATCAACGTTCGGATCCGGATCAAAAGACTAGCGTATGCCGGATTGCGACGATTTATGAGACGAACCACCTTCGGGATCCGGATCGAACAAGCTGATCCGGATCCTGAACAGTTCCCAAGTCCAGTTTTTGATTTTTATGCAATGAAAGACTCTTCCAAGTGTTTCTACACTACAAGAAGTATTCGGATCACACAAATTCTTTAGTTAAACATACCTGATCCTTTTGAATTCTCTTTCTTGAGATTGAGTAAATGATCCAGCATTCTTCACCTTCATCTTCAGGACTTGAAACTTTCACACGAAACTACGCCAACTCAAATTCCGTAACCCTTTCCAACAATTTTGGAAGATCGACCGTCTCCCGAAAACAACGTGTCCTCCGGAGATTTTCTCAAGATTTTGAAAAACTATTTTTGTCACCGGTCATGTGACGGGAACAACCCGCTATCCAGATACCAAGACGAACTATCATATGCATGCAAGGAAACATTGGGAAACAAGACAAGGGAAAATTTCACCTTTGCGCACCCAAACCCTTTTGGAGTGCGTCGGTAATGGTCGTGAAGTTATATGCCTAGTGAAGGCGTCTTGTTATACCGATTGTTGTTCCTTGATGAGATCGGCTTGCGCGATGAACTACCAAGTCTCTTTTCATTTGAAAAGTTTTGCTTTGATTTTCGGGGAGGAGCCTTTTGGTAGTTGTTGCAAGAGGTCCTTGAGATGAGCGTTCGACTCCCGTCTTGCAATATCTTCTTATGTGCCCTGAAACACCACAACGAAAACATACCTTAGATCTTGACGATCCCAAAGAGGATGAAGTAGGTTTGTTGTCGTTGTTTGTCTTGAATTCCGGTGTCGGAGGAGGAGATACCGACTGAGGCACAAAAACTGTCTCACTCGAACTTGGACTGTTTCCAGTTGAGTGTATCCGAGGCCGAACCTATTTGATTGACCAAGACCAAGAAGTCTATCCAACTTACTCCTTCCTGAAGAGAATCGCTGTAAGTCATTCTTGAGTTGGAAAATGGTCTTTGTCATTTCCAGGTTATCCTGTCGAGCCTCGTTGTAGAGCTTTGAGAAGTGATTCGCGTTATCCACTAGATTTGTATGTTCCTTCTCAAGTTGCTCATTGGACTCTTGAAGGGAAGCATTTGGCCTTTATCAGGTTTTCCCTTTCCACTTCAAGAGCGTTTGAGAGAGAAGTCGCTCTTTTTGCTTCTTCTTCGAGATCATGCACTCTCCCTCTCAAACTCTTGTTTTGCTTAGCCACTTTCTTTGAGTCCCTCAAAAGTCTGTGGTAGGCTAGAGCAAAATCTTCACCTTCCGAATCATCCGATTCGTTGTCCGTAGCATTCTTTTCAACAGTGGAGTTGGACAACGACTCGGATGTACTTGCCATAAAGCACATGAAGGGTGAAGATACGGACGCGTGGAATGCGGTGGAGCTCTTTTCTTCATCACTCGAAGACGACTCATTTGACGTTGAGTTGTCATCCCAAGTGACGACTTGCATCGCCTTCTTCTTTGCCGGATACTTGTTAGGACATTCCGTTGCAATGTGGCCGTAGCCTCGACATTTGAAGCATTGTAGTTGTCCTTCTGAACTTTTCTTATCCTTTGAGAAGTTCTCTTGCTTTCTTGACTTGTAACCTGAAGTACCCTTGCCTTTGTTCGACTTTCCGAAGGATGGAGATTTGCTTGAATTACCCCTTCGAAAATTGCGGCGAAACTTCCTTGTCAAGAGAGCGAGCTGCTTCTCAAATTCCTCCATAGAAAGGTTCTCGTCATCGTCTGAGGAGGACGTATCCGCGTCTTCTTCCTTAGTTATTTTCAACGCATAACCTGAAGACTTAGAAGTGGATGCCTTTCCAGAAGAATTGTTAGTAGTAAATGTCATTTCATAAGTTTGTAATGAACCAACTAATTCTTCTACACGTATTTCGTCCGGGTGTTTAATAGTTTCAATGGCAGTAACCTTTGGGCGAAATCGTTCAGGAAGAGTTCTTAAGATCTTTCTTACAATCTTAAATTCTGGAATCTTCTCTCCCAGATTAGCACATGAGTTTACGATGTCTTGCAATCGTGTATAGTAGTCCGTGAAAGATTCATTTTCTGCCATTAAGATAGAGTCAAACTTGCTCGTAAGCATTTGCAGTTTCTGAATCTTCACGAGGTTAGTTCCCTCATGTGTAACCTGAAGAACATCCCAGATTTCTTTCGCAGTCTCACATGCCGAGACGCGAGAGAATTCAGTTTGAGATAAGGCATTAAAGATAGCATTAATTCCCTTGCCATTGTAAGAAGATGAATCTAACTCTTCCTTGGTCCATTTCGACCTAGGTTTTAAGGTGTGAACATCACCAATAAATTCTGTTGGATTAGTCCATCCTAATTCAATCGATTGCCACACCCGTTCGTCGATGGAAATTAAAAAGGCTTTCATCCGTACTTTCCAGTACGCATAATTTGTTCCATCGAAGAACGGGGGTCGGTTGATGTTTCCACCTTCAACCATTGTTTACAACCCTATTCCTACTCTGATACCACTTGTTGGGTTATATGTAATAAGGATCTAAATAGGGGAAAAAACATCTAGAGGGGGGTGAATAGGTGTAAACGCATAAACACTCAAAAAATCGTTGCGATAAAAACCCAATGCGGAAATAAAAATAATACGCAAGATTTTTACGTGGAAAACTCCATCACCGGAGTAAAAAACCACGGGACCGATAACACGGCAGAAATCCACTAGAATTAAAACACGTACAAGGTGATTTACCGTACACACTTACGACTCAACCTTTTCCATACGCTCCTAGAGGATCTTCTCCGCTCGCTCCGCGACGCTTCTCGAATCCACGATCAGCGCCCAACGCCGAATCCACGGCGTCCAACGTCGAATCCACGACGTCCGACCGAATCCACGGTCTTCACCCAATAGCACCCTTCGAATCCACGAACGTGCCTCGCTCCGAATCCACGAGAGCGGTTGAACCTTGAATCCACAAGGACACGCGAATCCACGCGCCGATTTTTGGGGTAAATCGTTGTTTTGGGTGGTGATGATCCGCCGAATACTTAGATCAAAGATAGATCGGAAATACCATCTAAGTATTCATTAGTTTGATTCAACTCAAGATGTGAGTATGAAAACCTAGAATCAAACTAATCAATATAGATGAAGAAACATAGAGTATTCTCTAATGATTTCCTTTCTTCTCTATATGTGGATCTAGAGCCGTATAAGATGATATATGAAAATGACGGCTATTTTGATTCACAGTGGATTCACCCTAGAAAAAGAATCATAGGGTCTATTTATAGGTTAGAAACCCTAGGAAGGAGATAAGAATCAAAAACCTAACATTTCTGGAGATTTTACGGACGGCGATCCGGATCGGATTAACTGTGATCCGGATCGTCGCAACGAGTCAGGCAATTCCAGAAAAACGAAGGTTCGGGATCCGGATCGAAGTGCTTGATCCGGATCGTTCATACAGTTCACCAAACATCAACGTTCGGGATCCGGATTGCGAAGCCTGATCCGGATCGTTCAAGGAAGATGGTAAACTCAGTGTTCGGGATCCGGATCAAGAGAGGCTACGATCCGGATTGAACTGGTGTATGAACGAACCACCTTCAGGATCCGGATCGAACAACCTGATCCGGATCCTGAACATGTCCCAAGTCCAGTTTTTGATTTTTATGCAATGAAAGATTCTTCCAAGTGTTTCTACACTACAAGAAGTATTCGGATCACACAAAATCTTTAGTAAAACATACCTGATCCTTTTGAATTCTTCTTTCTTGAGATTGAGTTAAATGATCCAACTTTCTTCACCTTCAATCTTCAAGACTTGAGACTTTCACGAAACTACGCCAACTCAAATTCCGTAACAATGCGTTCCAATAAGGTTGGTCTAACCTACATGGTAAACAATCGTGATACTGTGCCCTGCGGTACAACCTCTAATCCCATCCTTTGAAATTTCGCAATCATATTTCCTTTGTAACTGATTCCAATGTCATATCCTCGATTGGAGCTTTTCTGCTTAAAGCATCTGCCACTACGTTTGCCTTTCCCGGTTGGTAATGAATAGACAAATCGTAGTCTTTCATTAACTCCAACCAATGCCTCTGCCGGAGGTTTAATTCCTTTTGAGTAAACAAGTACTTCAAACTTCGGTGATCCGTATATAACTCACAATGTGCCCCATACAAGTAGTGCCTCCAAAGTTTCAAAGCAAAAAACCACTACTGCCAGCTCGAGATCATGGGTAGGGTAGTTCCTCTCATAATCCTTGATTTGCCTTGATGCACGTGCTATCACTCTGTCCTGCTGCATCAAGACACATCCAAGTCCCACCCGTGACGCATCACAATATACCACAAAATCCTGTCCCGGTCTAGGTAAGGCTAAGACTGGTGCATGTGTCAATCTTCCCTTAAGTTCCTCAAAGCTCTCCTGACACTGCGGCGTCCAAATGAACTTTTCTCCCTTGCGGGTCAACTGGTTTAATGGCAATGCGATCTTAGAGAAGCCCTCTACAAATCGCCTGTAATATCTGGCCAAACCCAGAAAGCTGTGAATCTCAGTAACTGTAGTCGGTCTCGGCCAATCCAAAACTGATGCTACCTTCTTCGGGTCCACTGCAATCCCAGAAGCCGTGATAATGTGTCCCAAGAAGGCAACCTCCCGAAGCCAAAACAACACTTCTTGAGTTTTGCATAAAGTCCTTGCTCTCTGAGAGTCTGTAGAACAATCCTCAAATAATCCATATGCTCCTCATCGATACGCCAGTAAATCAGGATGTCGTCAATAAAAACCACCACAAACTGATCCATATAAGGTCTGAACACTCTATTCATCATATCCATGAATGATGCCGGTGCATTTGTAGGTCCAAAAGGCATGACAGTGAACTCATAATGTCCATACCGGGTCCTGAATGCGGTTTTGGGAACATCCGTTCCCTTTACCCTAACCATGTGCACGTGCAAAGGTACGTGAAATGTGCACGTGCAAAGGTATGCGAAATGTACAAATAGGATGCTCCGGTATCGAATAGTGTCCTAGCATGAATGCCTGCAATAAAAATAATACCTGCAACCACATCTGCGGGTGGATCGGTACCCTGCGGTGTCATGGAGTAAATCCTCCCTCCCGTCTGCTGTTGCTGCTGTGATTGTGTCTGTGGTACCCTCTCCTCCCGTCGAGGGGTCGGAGGGCGTCCTGCCTGTCCTGTAGAAGGCCTCCCTCGGCCCTGTCGCTGTAGTGAAGGCGTAGATGCTGCTGACGAAACCGAATCCTGACCCAATGGCCAATTTGATCTGAAGTGCCCCTGCTTTCCACATTTGAAACAATGATCATGCCTCAGTAAACAGGCTGTAACTGAATGCGCACCGCAATAAATGATGCAAGGCCTATCCCTTGTCTTCTGCCCTGAAGTCAATGGGCTCTTAGCCCCCTGGTGAGTCCTCGGATACATGGGTGGTCGGCCACCCCCTGACTGCGCTAGGAACCGCTTCTTATCCTTGTTGTGGTCTGATCCCTCAATCCAAGTTCGAGTGAGAACAGCCCCACGCTCTACTAACATGGCCCTATCGAACACCTGCTGAAAAGTGTGTAAATTCGCTGACTGAACAAATATGAAGATATCCCCTCTCAATCCATCAACAAAAAGACGAGCCTTGTGAGACTCATCCGGAATAAAAAAAGGAATGCAATTTGCCAACCTCACAAATTCTCTTTGATATTTCATGACCGAACGACTGCCCTTGTCACGCCCCGGGGTCGAAACTGCGGCCCGGGCTCACTAACAGATCCGCCATCTGTACGGAAACCCCCTCACAGACGAAGCGTCTACCCTGCAAGTCAGATCTATAGCTAAAACATGTATCAGAGCTGAAACCAAAACCAGTAGCTACAGAAATCAACTGAACATCTGAAATAAATAAAACCTCAATACATAGTCTCTCAGCTATGAAAATAAAATACAACCCTCACAATCACTCAGACTGTCCAGTACAAAAGTGTAATCATAAAAATACAGGGCACATCTACCTCTGACTCTCAAATAAAAAGGGGTAAGGAGATACTCGGCCACGTCCTCACCTCGATGAGCTGCCTCCGCGCGAACCAAGCCGGAACAGCAACCTCAGGAAACCTGTCACCGCAGCGGGTGTGAGAACTACTGCAGAAGATAGTTCCCAGTGGGTACCGTCACCAATATCCACGATATGCCCACTAAGTCTACTGGAGGCAAATAGATAGGTATGTAGATAGATAAAAGGAAAGCTGGAAAAGAACTACAGCTAATATGTCTCAATCATCATGCTCAAAAAGAAACTCTACTATGAACATGCTATGCATACACTCGCCACTTCTAATATGCCTCAAGTACCATGCTCAAAGGAAAACTCATCTAAGAACATGCTATGCACCCACTGGCACACGAGGTGCTCACAAAAACTCAAATCTCAATGACTGCCAAACTAGTCCAGTCAAGCCTGTGCCTACCTACTGCCACTACGCCCACAAAGGACTTGGACTTACGTAGGGCGTCCTCCACGGACTATCACAATATCACTACTGCCACTACGCCCACGAAGGACTTGGACTTACGTAGGGTGTCCTCCACGCACTATCACAATATCACTACTGCCACTACGCCCACAAAGGACTTGGACTTACGTAGGGTGTCCTCCACGGACTATCACAATATCAAGCACAGCAGCCTCGTCAGGCGCATCATCATTATCATCGCATCCGGAGCGTAACTCGAGGGGAGTGACCCCACCGAGCTCAAGCGTGTCTCATCTGTCTCAACAAGCGGCACCTACAGGCTATGATCCACGATACAACAGATCGGAAACTCGAATGCTCAAATAACACAACTCAGTCGGAGAACCCTCCACGACTCGATCAGGAAATGCCCAACACTCTCACAGCTATGTCGGAGAACCCTCCACGACTCAATCTGATAATGCACAACCCATGGCTAAGTCGGGAAACCCTCCACGACTCAATCTACCAGAGCCCAAACTCTCATAGCTAAGTCGGAGAACCACCTCCACGACTAAATCAGAGATGCACGACCCATGATCTAGAATAACCTCATCAATCCCAACAAGGAAGCTCAAACTCTCATGACACTAGAAACTCATCCCACAGAGCCCTAAAAATCCACTCAGCCCGCCGGCACGAGAACACATGCATCCTGAACCTACTCAACCCCTCTGGACGATCTCAATATTTTAAAACTATTTTCAAAGATCAGTTTTCATTAAAAACAGGTCCGACGATTTTTAAAATGGTTCAGATGCCATTCGAATGCCAACTAATTGTTACGGCTATTTGTGTTGGCATATTTCGTGAGTTGAGTCGGAGTCTTGAAGTGATCAAATTGTCAATCAGCAATCAAAGACTCAGAGAAGATTCAACAAGAGCTCAAGTTGACACTCAGTGTTTTGAGTCTTGAAGATTGAAGTTGAAGAATTGTGGATCATATACATCAATCTCAAGGAAAATGGATTCGGATTGATCAGGTGCGTTTAACTAAATAATTTTGGTGATCTGAATACATTTGTGTAGTTTAGAAACACTTGGATAAGTTTTCCTTCTCCGAAATCATATATAAAGAAGGCTTTGCAAGCGAAAACTTGGGACGATTCTACTTCTAATGAATCGACCTCAAGTAAAGAGGAAAAAGTTGTTGCTTTTCATGCCTCTCAAATTCCCTCTTCAAATGTTTGCTTATCATCTTTAATCACTGACTCTATTCCTTTGATTTTGCATGAAACATCAACATCCGGCGGAGAGTCATCAAGTGAGGGGGAGTCGGACGAAGATGAACTCGTTGAGGCATATCAACAACTTCTTACGGAATCAAAGAAGATGGCCAAGCATATTAAGAAGTTGAGGAAGCAACGACTTGAGATTCAAGACGAGAATCATTCTTTAAAGATCAATCTTCATGATCTCGAGGAGGAACGAGAGCTTTTATTGGATAATAATAAAATCCTCCAAGAAAAGATAAACCAATCGGAGACAAACGCTAAATCATATATGGACAAGATTGGTTTTCTAGAAAAACAGTTTGAGGAAATTCATGTCACCAACCAAGCTTTGACCAAACAAGTTCATCAACTTAAATCCGACATACAAAGGATTTCAACTGGTTCCAAGAAATTTGATTGTATGTCTGGATTAGGACAAACAAACAAGGTTGGTTTGGGATTTAAAAAGAACCAAACTGTGAAGGCTTCAAGTTCCACAACTAAATTGAAAGGAAGAACTTGTCACCAATGTGGACTTGAAGGACACTTGATGAAGTCGTGCCCGAAAAAAGAGAAAGAGGAATTCTTCGACAACTTCATCTACGGAGCGAACTCAACGGAATCAAAAGACTCATCAAGTCAAAGGAGTTCACTCAAACCACCAAAGGTCCGAGCCACAACATCAATCATACAAGTGGATCATTGTGAGGCAAAGACCTAAGGTGGATCAACAGTCAAAGCTGTCATCTCCCAACCACAATGAATCAAGACAACCCAAAATCCGACGATTTTGGATTCGGAAAGGTGATATCTTTCCTTGTCTTAAGTTCTAAATAGCTTATGACTGTATGTAATGCTTTGATTGGTTTTCCTTTCATATTTTTCTGAATCTCTGCATTACATGTTTTCAATGCTCTTCGTTTTTATGTTTTGTTTTTAAACAAAAGGGTTTAAACGAACAAGTGCATTGAATAAAAAGGGTTTCACTTTCAATCACTCCAATTTAATTTTATATGAATTATCAACTTTACTCCATAATCATAATTCTTGAAGATACTTCATTATAAGAGTTTTTGATAATTATATTCATCAAATTTTAGTAATCATGTGTGATCTTTAGATGATTAATCTATCTCGGTTGTGTGAGTTCTTTGTGATAAACTTGAGACAACCGATAGACTAAAATTTGGGATTTAATTCTTTCACATAAGAGATTGTATTTTTCTTACAAGGGTAATGAAATGATTTGCAAAAGATGTGGAAAGAGTTACATCCGAAAGGAGTGTGAAAACTACCACCACATGTTGGAAAGAGCTGCCACCCCGGTCGTCCGGTCTGTGTGTGAAGCTACCACATGTTTTGATGCTTGAAAAATATTTTTTTAAAATTTTTAGTTGAAGCATTCGGAGATTCATATTCAAAGTTCTTATATTTTGAACAATCTCCTGATTGGTATAAGGTGGGATAGTTGAAAGATGCTCAAAGAGCAACCCTTAGGTATTTTAGTGCTTATCTCAAATTTGAAAGGGTAAAATTCAAAATTGATGTCATTTGGAAATCTCTGTAAGTCATCTTTGTAAATCCGTTACATCTTGATAGACTTTGGATCTCAAGATTATTTTTGATGACTTGTGTTTGACGTATATAATATGAAAAACGGTTTATAATGTTTTATCTTTGTTTTTCATGATTTCGGAGTAAATCTTTTTAATTTTTTGTAAAATTAATTGGATTGAATGACATCTATGTGATCTCATATCATTTTCAAGCACTTAAATTGTTTTCTTGATGGAATACAAATCGGTAATTCAAATATTTCAAAATCTGGATTTGTTTCAAGAAATTATTTGATTTTTGCTTTCGAGTACCCATACGCAATCTGTGTTTTTGTTATATACCGGAACTGAGCTTTTATCTCTCTTTCTCTATGAACTAATGCTGTTAGTGATTTCCTTTTGTCTAGTATGTTCACTGTTTCACAATTTGTGACAAAAAGGGGGAGAAGAGAAATGACGGAGATGAGATCATCGAGATAGGGGGAGACGGAGATGAGATCATCGAGATAGGGGGAGATGATGAAAAAGGAGCCGAAAAATAAAAAGAACCAAAAGGACGAATCAAATGTAGGATATAACTTTAATTTCTGACAACTGACTTTTGATTTGTTTGGAGTTTTGTTTTGCAGGATCTACATCACTTTAAGACTCCAAGTCCTAAGTCATAGAGTTTGTTCTAAGACTGGTTCAAATGTAATTTTTGTTTATTGGATCTTTCACGCAAAGAAAGTCAATGTTTTGGTGATGACATTGAGTTTCGATTTTTTGGTTTAAGATGCGTGTCTTGAGCATTTTATGTATTTTTGGGTTTTGTCACGAAATTACCAAAGGGGGAGATTATTACGGCTATTTGTGTTGGCATATTTCGTGAGTTGAGTCGGAGTCTTGAAGTGATCAAATTGTCAATCAACAATCAAAGACTCAGAGAAGATTCAACAAGAGCTCAAGTTGACACTCAGTGTTTTGAGTCTTGAAGATTGAAGTTGAAGAATTGTGGATCATATACATCAATCTCAAGGAAAATGGATTCGGATTGATCAGGTGCGTTTAACTAAATAATTTTGGTGATCCGAATACATTTGTGTAGTTTAGAAACACTTGGATAAGTTTTCATTGCTTAAAAATAAAAAACTGGACAAATTGGATGTTCAGAGTCCGGATCAAAATTCCAGTCCTGAACCAGTCCGGATCAGAATTCCAGTCCGGACCCCGAACTGTTTTTTTCAGGAAAATTGCTGAAAAGAAAGACGACAGTCCTGAACCAGTCCGGATCAGAATTCCAGTCCGGACTGAAATCCACGGTCCGGACCCCGAACCTTGTTTTTTCAGGAATTGCAGAAAAAAGACGACAGTCCTGAACCAGTCCGGACCGTCGTGCGGGAAAAATTCTGTTAAGTTAGTTTTTCATTCTTATCTCTTTCCAAAGGTTTCTAAACTATAAATAGACATTTAGGGTTTCTCAAGAACTACCGATTAATTAATAAAACACTTGAGAGCAACCCTAGAGGTTAGGTTTTTATCGTTCTTTTTATAGCCTCTTTTATGTCAATTCGACGGTTCTTCCAAGATCTATCTTTTGTCGAATTGATCTAGTCTTTGCTTAGAGGTTCCTTCTACGGTTCTTCAATGATAATCTAAGCAAAGGATCACCATCGAAGCCAATATTTCTGTCGGCTAAGTTTGCGTCGTGGATTCGACGTAGCACCGTGGATTCGGCGTGTTGAAGGCGTTTCGTGGATTCGAAACGTGTGCTCGTGGATTCGAGTGGCGTTCGTGGATTCGAACGTGTGCAGTGGACGTGCAATCGGTGGAGCGCAAGGTCCGAAGAAGTTGAATGAGGGGTTGAGTCCGTGGATTCGGTAATCACCTTGTTATTCTTCTTTTCTTAGTGGATTGTTATTGCGTGTTCGGTGAGCGCAAGATCCGAAGAAGTTGAAGGAGGGGTTGGAGTCCGTGGAGTCGGTAATCACATTGTTATTCTTCTATTCTTAGTGGATTGTTATTGCGTGTTGGTCCCGTGGTTTTTCTCCTGGATTGGAGTTTCCACGTATATCTCGGTGTGCTATTTTTATTTTCCGCATTGGTTTTTATTTTGCACTGAGATTGGTTTTATAAGTATTACACCTATTCACCCCCCTCTAGTTGTTTGATAGTACCTATTTAGATCCGTGTGGATCCTTAATATATAAAAACCTACACTAATCATGCACTCTAGTGTCAAATCACCTCTAGATCATGCTGAAAATGTCTGGGGCTCAGGAAAGTCTTTCTATAATTTTCTAGGCTACTATCAGATTTACCAGCTATAATAACAATTAAGCTAGATATGCTAAACATGCATACAATAGCTTTAGAAGGCATTCCATACATCTTGAAGAATTTCCAACCCACCTAAAATGCTTTCCGTAGGCAAAGCCGAAGTCGGGGAAGCGCCGAATCCAAAATCTGCCGAAACACCAAACCGCACCGCGCGCGCGCGAACACTGTCGCTGTGACACCCCCAGAATTTGGATTAGTCCTCTATATAAATGATATAATAGGACTAAATCTCTAACCCGGCTATAGCATTTTGGATGGTAGCAAGATCCAAGAGGAACATGAGAGTTAAGCGTGCTAGAGCTAGAGTAGTTCTAGGATGGGTGACCCCCTGGGAAGTGGGGCGTTACAATTGGTATCAGAGCCATTCACCAGCCGTAAATGCGAGATGAGTCTCGGCTGAGCCAGGGTTATAGCGGGTAGAGCGAGGCTCCCCGGCTAATGACCGTTGTGAGTGGAGTGCAGCTCCTCACAAGGTCGGCTAAGGCTAGCGAGACGAGTCTCACATCGCCTGGTGCTTGTGAGTGTGCTTGAGCCTGACGTGGACGTCAGGGCTTAAAGTGGGGAAGAATGTGACACCCCCAGAATTTGGATTAGTCCTCTATATAAATGATATAATAGGACTAAATCTCTAACCCGGCTATAGCATTTTGGATGGTAGCAAGATCCAAGAGGAACATGAGAGTTAAGCGTGCTAGAGCTAGAGTAGTTCTAGGATGGGTGACCCCCTGGGAAGTGGGGCGTTACAGTCGCGAACCTCGAAAAAATCTCCGGAAGCTCAAACAAATCTCCCAAGTCCTCTATAAAAATCTGGCGCGCTTCGGTTCACTCCTCTGTCAACTCACAGCACCTGCGCATGCAAGCAAGCACCTCGGCTTCGCGCAGTGCAACTCCAACCCACTCCTCAGCCAAGCAGCACTCAAGCTGCTCTCAAGGTAAGCAGGGAAAGAGGGAAGGAAAACACCAAAAATCCAACTCAATATCTCACTCTAATCCACAAAATAAATCCACAAATCCAAGCTTGGAAAATTTGACAGCTTACCTCACATGCGGCTCGATGCGCGCGCGACTCCGCTCCAGACAAAGTAGCAGGATAACACCAAGCTGCCACTCTCTTCACTTCCCTTTGCTTTTCCTTTCTTTTCCACTTCTTCTCTTTTCTTACTTTCTCTCTTCTTTTTTCTTTCTTTTTCCTCTGGTTGTAGTGGAGAAGAAGCAGGGTTGGGTTGGCTCTTTATAGATGGTGGCGTAGGGCAAAACACTTGTGAGATGAAAAGACTAAAGTGCCCTCCAATAAAACCAATAAATCCACAAAATCTGCACTTCCCTGAGGCTGGGTACCGATACCATGAGCTGGGTACCGGTACCCCCCATTCGGTTCCGGAACCAAACAGTTGGTTCCGGAACTCAATGCCTAATCCACCAAAATTTTGGCTGAAGCTTGGATTTTTGTCGCCGCCAACTCACTTTTCGCCCCGGAAGCTTCCGCATCACTCCGAAACCTCCCGAACTCCACTGTAAACATAAAATACACATGTCCCAAATATTTTCCAATTTTTCTGTGCACCACGGCGGAGTCGGTACTCTATCCAATCCAATACTCTACAGGTACGCAATGCCCTGAAAATGCCGATTTAAGCTGGGGCTTCCGTGTTGATCTGAATCAACCCGAACTCATCTGTAAACACAAATGGAACACGCTCCAGGCGATTTCCCTGCACCACACCAACTTGCGAGGTCGGTGCACTATACGAAGTCCCGGTACTCTACACTCTCCCCTCCTTAAAAGGGTTTCATCCTCGAAACCAGAATAAATCTAAATCTCAGGAGGATGTCGCAATCAAATAGGAACACGGAATACTCAACTCATCCTCAGGCTCTCAAGTGGCCTTTCACTCAACAAAAGCTCCACGGGACCTTCACCAAGGTATGATCCGACTGCACGATTCTTCCGCCTCAGAAGCAAGAATTTGCATCGGTCGATCCTGATAACTCAGTCCTCGTCCCACTCCAAGGAAGTGAAATCCAAAATATGCGAGGGATCAGATATACTTCTTCCAGCCAGATAAAAACTCGAGGACCAAACTCCTTGCGTAAACTCGAATCTACATATCCCTGCGGATAGTGGCTTCCACAGATCATGGTCTCCAAATCCAAAACTCCAAGCCTCCAATAGGCATAACTCCTCCGTTGCTCCTTAGCAACCAAAATGCTCAAAGCTCCACAAATACACTCTCACATCCGTCAATAAGGAAAGAAACCCAACATCAGGAACATTCCCCAACCCCTAACTCTCGATTTTGAAAACCAGCTGGCAACGGCGAAAAGTTTGAAAACCTCGAATGGCTAGTTCCTTCACCCCAATCAAACAAGAACAGGCTCCGGCATCTTCTCCATTTCTGGAGTAGCCTTTCGAAATCGTCGACCAGTTCGTCAAGCCTCGGCATAAGCAGAAAAAAAAGGGAGAGGGCATTGGAGTTGTTCCTAGTACGACTAACACTCCATTTTCCAAAGTTCCAACAGTGGCATCCACTGAATGGTTACCTCATTCCAAGGTTGCACTGCTCGCCTATTCAAGGTGTCCATGACCATAATGCCCTCGCCGGGATAATACTACAAGATTAATCCTACATCTCGAATAACTCTGTCCACCGGCGATCATCCACATCAATGCTGGTATCGTCCTCAGCTTTAACTCGTGGAAGCTACTCTGGCACTGCTTAGTCCAAAAGCTTCGGACCTCTGTCACTATCGTAGGCTTAGGCTAATTCCCAACGGCATCACTCTTCGTTGGGTCCACTGCCACTCCTGCAGCTGAAATCACAAGGCCTGACTACGAACCTTCCGAAGTCCAAAATGCACACTTTCTCGACAACTTCTTTTCCTTCGGAAGTTGCATCACTATCCTCAAGTGTTCCTCATGCTCTATGTCACTTCGGGAATAAATCTAACATCCATGAAGAGTATCGCTACCAACCCATCCAAGTACAACTGAAACACACAATTCCTCAAATCCTAACGACGGCAGGGCATTAGTCAATCCACTTGACCTCGCTGTAAGCTCATAATGCCCCTACCGGGTCCCGAACACTATCTGGGCACAACCCTCGGCTCTATGGTTCCATAAAGATACCTACCTCACAAATGAGCATCTGCCGGAATACAACCCAAACCTGTCTGTGCTCGAACCACAATAAAACTCTCACCATTGTGTATCAACAACGTGGCATCACTACCGTGTATCAACGGCATGGCGGCATACTCAAGTATCCTACTCTCGGATCTTCACCATCATATCTCAACGACGTGGCACAGGGTCAACAGACCTCTCGATCCATCAGATCTCGCAACTGCGCTATCAGCTCTCTCAATCTCACGGCCGATAAGGATATCCTCTGTAAACATACTCCTACTGACCAAGTCCACGGAGGGTCATCATCCTCTCTCCACCATCCATGGTAACACAACACTGGGATAACCAATCCCTAACCAATACCATATCCAAAGCTCGGAGCTAAAGTAGGACCAACTAATCAATGGACCAAATCCAGGGTCCTAACAGCACTGGGCAGGACCGACCACACTCATCCATGTGCAACACATGATCTGGAATCTGAACCTCACGTGCACAAGCTAACAGTCCTATCTCTGACCCATTCAAAGCTGCCGATGCTCTACTGAAACATGCACATGCGGTGTCGGCATCAAATATGCCCTAACTCCGGCGTCTGTAAAGAAAAACCACACCTGGTAAGACGCGATCTGCTATCCTAGCGGCCTCTAACTGGCTGTACAATATCATCTGCTCGATGCTGGGGGTCGACGCTCTGTCTGTCCCGACATCGCGGGCCTTATCTGCCATCTTCCTGGCGGTAAATCGGAGGAGCTCCTTCATCCTAATGAGGTAGTGGGGGTGCCGTCGCAAGCGGTAACACCATAAGCACTCCTCGGGGGCATGCTGCCTGGAAATGCCCTGACTATCCACATGAAAAGCATCGCCCCTGCTTGAGGTCACACTATGGCGATGAATGCGGCCCACCGCAAATGACACACTCATCCTGACACTGCTGCTGGTGCCTTGACTGTCGAGAACCTCCTGGTCTCTGTCTCCTCTGAGACCCATGACCCTGAGACTGCAATCATGGCAACCTCGATCCACTTGACTGTCCCAAAATCAGGCGATACTGGACGTCTCTCTCCGGAGCTGGTCCCTCGCTCTCCGTCCCTCTCGGACATGATCACTGATCCTCGGTCAATCCATCGAGCATGCTCAATCGCTGCATCTAAAGTCGGCACTCGCCGAGAATGCACAAGGTGATAGATATCCCGATGCAGTCCCCTCTCAAACATGATCAACCTTCTGGGCCTCATCCTGAGCGACACGGGGTACACTGCTCAACAATCGCAGAAACTCGCGAATATACTCCTGAAGAGGTCGACTCCTCTGCTGCAGGCATCTCAAATCCCCTTCCAGTTTATGCTTTACACTGTTGGGAAAGAAGACCCCGAGCAGCAAAGCACGAAACTCGCTCCAAGCCATCAACTGCGCTCCAGGTGGTCCAATTGAACGAACTCGACGCCACCAAGTCTCGGCGTCCTTTTCAAGAAAGTGTGTGGCCAAATGCACCTGATGCTTCTCCTAGATGAACAATTTCTCAAACAACTTCTCCATAACAGCAATCCAGTTCCCGGCCTCCCAAGGCTCCAAACTCTGCCCCGAAAACTGCGGGGAATGGAACTGGCTGATGTACAACAACCGATCAGCAAACTCTTGCTGCTTCTGCACTATCCACAGTGCGATCTAGCTCGAAGTCGACGATGTCGCGGCCGGAGGTACTACTGGCGATACCACAGGAGATGCTCTCTGCTCAAGCATGCGCATCACGCGCTCCATGTTCTATTCCTGGCGTCTAGCTGTCCCCTCCTGGAGTCGTAACGCCTCTGACAACTGAGCTACCTGGGCCCGCAACTCATGGACCTCACTCTGCTGTGTCCATTCAGCCTCCCGCTGTTCGGGCTCCTCATCCAAGGTCGAACACGCCCTCGCCGCTGCACGGCGTCTCGGAGGCATCAACGACAACTGCCACAAACCAAACATCCGGACCACAAAATCTCTAGACCCAATCAAGCGAAAGTCTAGGACATATTACACATTCTAAAGCATTATGTTGTCTGCAGCCAACATAACCACTTTAGAGAATAAACATGTAAGATCACTCACCCCAATCCCATGGGGGAGGTACAAACTCAATCAGGACTCTCGCTAAAGTCACGTCTCTCACGACAGTCATCCTACTGTCCAACCAATAGCCTAGGGTCACTAAGTCCTCAATGACCTATATTCCTAGGCTCTGATACCACCCTAATCTGTCACGCCCAGGGGTCGAAACTGCGACCCGGGCTCACTAACAGATCCGTCATCTGTACGGAAACCCCCGCACAGACGAAGCTTCTACCCTGCAAGTCAGATCTATAGCTAAAACATGTATCAGAGCTGAAACCAAAACCAGTAGCTACAGAAATCAACTGAACATCTGAAATAAATAAAACCTCAATATATAGTCTCTCAGCTATGAAAATAAAATAGAACCCTCACAATCACTCAGACTGTCCAGTACAAAAGTGTAATCATAAAAATACATGGTACATCTACCTCTGACTCTCAAATAAAAAGGGGTAAGGAGCTACTCGGCCACGTCCTCACCTTGATGAGCTGTCTCCGCGCGAACCAAGCCGGAACAGCAACCTCAGGAAACCTGTCACCGCTGCGGGTGTGAGAACTACTGCGAAGGTAGTTCCCAGTGGGTACCGTCACCAATATCCACGGTATGCCCACTAAGTCTACTGGAGGCAAATAGATAGGTATGCAGATAGATAAAAGGAAAGCTGGAAAAGAACTACAGCTAATATGTCTCAATCATCATGCTCAAAAAGAAAGTCTACAATGAACATGCTATGCATACACTCGCCACTTCTAATATGCCTCAAGTACCATGCTCAAAGGAAAACTCATCTAAGAACATGCTATGCACCCACTGGCACACGAGGTGCTCACAAAAACTCAAATCTCAATGACTGCCAAACTGGTCCAGTCAAGCCTGTGCCTACCTACTGCCACTGCGCCCACAAAGGACTTGGACTTACGTAGGGCGTCCTCCACGGACTATCACAATATCACTACTGCCACTATGCCCACCAAGGACTTGGACTTACGTAGGGTGTCCTCCACAGACTATCACAATATCACTACTGCCACTACGCCCACAAAGGACTTGGACTTATGTAGGGTGTCCTCCACGGACTATCACAATATCAAGCACTGTAATACCTCGACCTTCCCGCCTTCTATTTTGGTTCTAATGTAAGTAATTCAGTTGTTAGGAGGGGGGGTTGAATGTTCGATAATTTCTCGGCTGATCGTCGGGGTTTGCGAGTATTTTTAGGTGCTAGAGCTCGCAAAACGGTGAAGGTGACGCGATCGGATTCGAATTCCGACTCCGGGATCTCCCAGAAAATGTTTTTGAAGTTCTCTATCAGCTTGGGCGCATCGGGATCCGTGCTGGCGATCGACACGCTTTCCGAGGTAATCTGGACCTCTCGTTCAATTTTGATTGGCTATGGATGTGATATGGTATTTTATTTTAATTGTTCCCTTTCGTTAGCGTTTAGGTCAGATCTGGGTGCATGCGGGAAAACCCCAACCCATATTTTCCCCCTTTTCAAGAAGACGGCGTAGGGGAACCAGGCGGAGAGACAGGGAGAGGAAAGGAGAATTGCTCCCTTTCTGCGGGATTGATCGAGCGAGGAGCGGACGATCCTCTTTCTTCCTCCTTCTCCAGCGAAATGAAGGTGAGTTTTTCGTTTCTAGGGTTTTTCGTTGTTTGGGTTTTGCGTTCATCCTTTCGAGGGTGAACCCGTCGCGCCGCTGCCGCCACCGCGGAGTCCAAGCCGCCGGCCGCAAGGGGCTGCCCGCAGGCAGGCGCCGCGCGGGCTGGTGCCGCGCGGGGCTGCCCGCAGGCAGGCGCCGCTAGGGCTGGGGCCACGCGGGGCTGCCGGCAAGCAGCGCACCGCGCGGGCTGGTGCCGCGCGGGGCTGCCCGCAGGCAGGCGCCGCGCGGGCTGGTGCCGTGCGGGGCTACCCGCAGGCAGCGCGCCGCGCGAGGCCGCCCGCAGACAGGCCGCACTGGGCTGTCCGCAGGCGGTGCGCGCCCGCACGGGTTGGTGCCGTGCGGGGATTTTCGCCGCGCGGGTTTTGGCCTAACCACCGTCGGGGTCTTAGGGCCGCGTCGGCATTTCAGTTTCGAGTCTATGTTTGGTGTTTTGGGTGTTAAATCTTAGTGTCACTGATGTTTTCTTCGGGGGGACGTTTTAGGTTTGGGAGGCACACAGAGACGCGGACGAGCCGAGTGCCCGGTCGTCGCACGCAAGGTGGGTACTTTTCTGATGTTTTAGATTCCGGAATTATGGGAAAGTTGTAAGAATAAAGTAATTGCATGATTTACGATTGTTAACCCCGTTAATGTTTATTATATAATATTATCGATATTATGGCGACCAAGTGTCGCGGTGCCCTATGTTATGTATGTGTACTTGGTTACGATGCTCGAGGTTGCTACACGCACACCAGCGGTTTGGCCACCGCGAGAGTGTGCTTTTCCGAAAAAGTGGTACGTTGACCCGTGTACTCCACATGGTGACGTAGTGGGGGCCCCCGTAGGTGGGGGGTTAGTGGCGCCAAGGTGAGAGCGGTGTGGTTTGCCGAGGCAGGTGCTCGGTGTGGTTTGCCGAGGCAGGTGCTCGGTGTGGTTTGCCGAGGCAGGTGCTCGGTGTGGTTTGCCGAGGCAGGTGCACGGTGTGGTTGCCGGGGCAGGTGCTCGGTTTGGGTTATGCAGGGGGGGTCTTATGCATCAGATTGGGTATTAGATTTTCCTTTAGTGGATGGGTTTCCCACCTTGATCAGAGTCGTGATCCAGTCCTGCTACTTTATGGTACTGATGATACTGAGTTCGTGAGATTGATGACAGAGCAGGCAGTACCGAGTTTTATACCGGTTCATTTGATTGGGCTTATTCGGTCAGATACCTTTATTATTGCACTCGTGCCTAGGGGCTGAGTGGAGTCTGGTAGCTCAGTTTAGATGTGTGCTAGTGTTGTTGGGAACCGTTCGGGTTGACGGTGGTCCCGGGTCGTGGAGTGTCGTCCGACCAGTTTTGGTTAGCCCTGAGTTGTGGGTCGATCCCGGCTGTGGAGTATCTCCAGCCGGTGTGTTTTGTGCCACGAGTCGGTTGAGTTCGCTAGTGTCTCGAGATTCGTGAGAGCTGGTAGGCTGAGTCGTCGAGAGTACTCCAACCGTCGTGTGAGATGTTTGAGGATCTTGGGTCTTTCCGTTCTGAGGGTGAGCGTGGATTTTGACTATAGTCTGCAGGAGCCACTTGGAGCTCGACAGAGTGCGCGGATACCTTTTCCTCGGTGGGGTCGCGCCCCTCGAGTGCCACGTCCGGAGTGGATCTGTTAGTTTGTATCACGACTTGTCGACGCAGTCCCTCTGGCTGGGCCAGTTTTGGCAGTCACGGATGCCCTACGTAAGTCCGGTCTTCGGATGTAACGGGAGTAGGTAGGCGCAGGCTTGACCGGCCCGAGGAGGTAGTCATTTCGATTGGGTCGATTCAGCACCTTGGGTGCGAGTAGTTACATATATTTTCATCTGTACCACCCATTGACCATTTAGATAGAGGCATGGTAGCTGTAGAGTATCTCCTGCCTTTCTAGTTCAGTTTTTACTGCATGGTTATTTATTGCCTTTAGTAGTCTTGGTGGGCAGATCGTCGGGCCTGGCGGTGGTACCCACTGAGAACTCCCTTTTTGGTGTAGTTCTCACACCCATTGGGGTTTTCCCCCTCCCTTTCTTTTCTCTCCTTTGTTTTGCAGAGTCTTAGCGGGTGTTGCTGATTCTGCGGTTATTGATCGAGGCGAGGGAGTCGCGAGCTAGATCCCTACCCGTCGTTGGAGAGTAGCGGTACCCCTTCAGAGGAGATCTTCATTAGATTAGTTATTTTATTTCCTCTTTTGAGAGATTCTTGTAGTGAGGATATGTTATGTATTGAGAGCCTGTACACTGATGTATTTATTGGAGATACCTCCCTGTTGAGTTCTGGGTTTTGTATCTGAGGATATTGTATGATTATCATTTTTGGGAGATGGACATTATTGTATTATTTTTCCAGTTGTACAGTGGTTGATGTTAGTTTTACAGCAGATTTTTATTTATAGCTCTGATATCTGTTAGTAGTAGTACCTTTTCTTGCAGGTTAGACGTTTCGTCTATGCGAGGTTTTGTATAGGCGGCGGATCTGTTGGCGAGCCCGGGTCGCAGTTTCGACCCCGGGGCGTGACAACCCCAAGCCATGTTTGCCCCAACAGTCCACACAGCGCCAGCTGTGGAATCATCAAACTCAACCCCAAACAGCTCTCCCGCTCAAGGTATCCGCCAACACATTGGCTCTGTCGGGGTGATACTGGATGCTCATCAATAATCTAACAGCAACTCCACAGCCACTATGGGAGGCATCACTATAACTCGCAAATCCATCCCACATCGCTTGCAATACAATAATTGGCGCTGGTATCAGTCTCATTATCCGCTCGTCAAGCTCTTCTAGTACTATGCAGTCCAAGAAGCTCCTTACCTTAACCATAAATATTGATCTCGGCCAATCTCGAATGGCATCCATTTTGGTCGGGTTTCTACAGCCGCCCCTACGGCTAAAATAATGTGACCAAGAATTAAGCTTCTGAAGCTAAAACTTGTACCCCAATAACACGGCATACAGCTTCTTCCACCCAAGCATTGTAGCACATCTATAAGTGCTCCTCTTACTCCAAGTCACTCAGGGAGTAAATCATAATATCCTTGGGGAACACCACTCCCAATCCGTCCAAGTACAACTGGAACACACAATTCCTCAAACCATAAGAGTGGCAGGGCATTAATCAATCCAATTGGCCTCACTAAGAGCTCATAATTCCCCCACCAGGTCTTGAACGCCGTCTTGGCAAAATCCGTAGCTGTATAATTCCAAATGGGTACCGGCATCGTAGACGAACAACTGTCGGAGTATGACTCCATCAAAAGGTCCTAAATAAAGCCCGGACCTGCCTGCACTCTAGCCACAGTAAAACCTCACTGTCGTATATCACTGACGTGGCATCTGTTAAGGAATTTGTTTTGGCGTATTTCGTGAAAGTGTTAAGTCTTGAAGATTGAAGATAAAGAAGTTTGGATCATATACCTCAATCTCAAGAAAGAAGAATTCAAAAGGATCAGGTACGTTTAACTAATTAATTTTGATGATCCGAAGACTTCTTATAGTGTAGAAACACTTGGATGAATTTTTAATTGCATAAAAATAAAAAAACTGGACATAGTACATGTTCAGGATCCGGATCGGGCACTACAGTCCGGACCCCGAACATAGGGTAGTTCATGCGCAATTCCAGTCCGGACCGTGGTATTTCAGTCCGGACCCCGAACGTTAATTCTGATGGAATTGCTTGGTCAGTCCGGACCGTGGTTGTGAGGACCCAAAATTCCCACTTATGGATTACTGGTTGACCAGCAGCTCCTGGAGGCCTATGTGGCGCGTCGGTGGCGTTTGTGCACCAATTGGACACTAGTGATGGACCCAGTGGGTTTAATGGATCACGAGAGTAGTCAGATGACTCCGTCGAATGTTTTGAAGTGGTTTCGCGCGCAAGGGATATTAAAATTGGGCCCAGCGTGAAGTTTGGACAAAGGAACACCTTTCCGGATGCCTTCGGCAATTTTTAGAGTTGGAATTTGGCAGAACGGATCGCGAATTTGGATTCAGCGCGCGAAAACGATGAAAATGGACTACCTACTTGTATTTTTCGGAGCTCGGACGTTTCGGCACGAATTTCGAGGCAGAGTTACTGTTCCGGCACCGGCAAGCGGCGGCCGCGGCGGCGGGCAGCGGCGGAGCGCGGCGGCGCGGACGCAGGTGCGGCGGCGAGCAGGCGCGGGCAGGCGCGCGGGCAGGTGCGCGGGTGCGCGGTCCACGGGTCCGGCGTGCACTGAGGGCAGGACACGTGGGGGTGTCTGGTTCGCTGGTCCTCGTGCGCGCGGTCCACGGAGCGGGTGCAGGCCGCCTCGGGGTGCGTGCGTGCAGGGGTGGCAGGCGGCGTCGCAGGCGCGCACGTGGGCAACTGTTGACCGAGTGCGGTCCACGCGTCGCCTTCTCCGTGCGCCACGTGTCGAGCAGCGGATGGCCGGTGTGGCTGTCCGCTGTTCGGGGGCGACGTGGCGGGCCCTGGGCCTTCCGGGCGTGAACAGTGTTGGGCCGGGCCCAACACTGTAGCCGCCCGGTTCGTGCCAGCGCCCGGAAGTTGGGACCTATTCGGCATTTCTCCAATTGTTTCCTGGAGCCTATAAAAGGGATCCGAGCCTTCTTCTTCCCCCTTTTTCCGCCATTTTCGAGCTTCCCCCCACCCCGAGCCCTTAAGGAAAATTGTTCCCCTTCGTGTGCTGCATCCATCTGCAGAGTTCGGATATTTTACGTGGCACGTTTCCCAAGGTTCCCACTTTTACGGCGCGGAGCGACGCTCGACCATTTGCGTTCTCCTTCGTCACGTTTTGGTGCGCGAGCTCTCCCGGCCTACTCCGACCACCTTTTCGAGTGATTTCTTCGCCGTTGGATCCGCGACAGGTAAGGCTACGATTTTGGTGTTTTCCGTATTTCCACGTTTCGTGCTTTTCGAGGAGTTTTTCCATGCTTACTAGGACCCCATTTTTCCGATGGAATTTCTAGATAGCGACACCTTGCCGGATTTTTATCTCCACAACCGGGCATCGGATGGAGACGAACCTTTGGACTTTTTTCATCTACTCAACGCGGGGATTGTCACAGTATTTTTATTGGATTTTCCTAAGGCTTGCCCGAAGGTATATTTTTCTCCCTTTATCTGTGCATGGAAATACAGATGTGTGGTTGAGTGTTTGTGAGCGCCCTGTATTGTGGAATTTGTAACTCGGCCTACGGGGCTCGGAATTGGACTTGCAAGAACTCGTTTCGAAGGTATCGACGCAAAGATCGCGATTGTATTTTTGTGGGATTTTTCTGTGTCCGTTCTGCAAGTGAAAACTTCACATCTTCGGGGTTGTTTTCTAATGTTGTATATACTTGGAATATTTTGGATTAAGTGTAATGTTGGGCCTTATTGTTGTACCCAGGGGTGTTTGCAAGTGTTGTTGGACCCGTTGGGTCTGGAGACTATGATTTCGGGGTACTTTCAGCTGTTGGAGCCGAGGCCTTCCCGACATGTACCGAGGATGCAGTTTCGGCAGAATTTGGACTATGAGCGTCTGCGCTATTCACCGACTTCAGGTTTGCCTTGGTTTAAGCTCTCCAGGTGGGTAAGCTTAATAGTGGTAACTGTATAAGGTGTTTATGTTATGGCGAATATAAGTGCACTTGTGGGGATGTCACCCCTCTATGATTGATGACAGGCATATTTGTTGTACAACCGATATGAGCGAGAGGTAAGCAAGGAATGGCCTAGATTATGTGGATCTTGTACATGTTTATTCATTAGCCTACTTGTTTGAGATTAGTACAGCATAGTAGGGACTTTTTAGCATGCTTTGCTATTACATGTTTCACCCACTTTTATAGTTTCTGAGGACAAAAGCATGTTTGTTTGGACATATAGTTAGGCCACCTTTTATTGCTACACTACTTATTGGAACTTGACTTAGGAGAAACCATGCTTTTCCTTTCTCCTTCTTGTTAGTCAGGTGGTCAGTGTTGCTCGGGTTCGAGCAGGGGTCTGGGTAGTGTAGTCGGGACTTTGTGTCTGGGACAGGTTGGATTAGTTGTGGGGCTTTGCGGCAACCGCGGATATCGGGCGGTTGACCGGATGCTTATCTATGCACCAGATTGGGTACCAGTTTTCTCTAGTGGATGGAGTTTCCCACTTATCGTTTAGTTGCATCCGACTGAGGTCGGGTCCTTCTTTGGTGGTTGAGTTTTCCCACTTTGATCAGATTGTGATCAAGTCCTGCTATACAGAGATACTTGTTACTGGGATACTTGTTACTGAGATACTTTGCTCGTGTGGGTCGCTCCCCACGAGCGCCACTCCGAAGGTAGGCTTTTCGGACCCAGCCTTGTGTGCCGGTCTGATACTTTTTGGGATGCAAGCCGTGCGGGCCGATCCTTTCGGACCCAGCCTTGTGTGCCGGTCTGATACTTTTTGGGATGCGAGCCATGGCCGATCCCGCGGTTTCGAGCCTTGTGTGCAGATTCCGCTGAGCAGGCAATGCCAGTTTTACTGGTGGCACTTTGGATTGGGTTTATTACAGATATTTGCCTTATTGTTGAACTCGTGTCAGGGGGACCGAGTGGGGTCTAGTAGCTATGTTTAGACCAGTGCTAGTGTTGTTGGGATCCATTTGGGGACTGTGGTCCCGAGGTTTTTGTGAGTTGTTGACCGTTGTGTGAGAGGCTTGGTGATCTTGAGTTTATCCGTTCTGAGAGAGAGCGTGGATTTTGACTATAGCCTGCATGAGCCACTACTCGATAGCGAGTTTGCCCATTTGGACACCCTACGTAATTCCTGCCCGTCAGTGGGAGGTGGTTGTAGGTGGGCGCAGGTTTGACTGGACCAGGTGTGGCAGTCAGCTCGATTGGGTCGATTGTGCACTTCATGTGCTGGTGGTTGCATACCATTATTTGGTTCTCCCCTTTTGAGCATTTAGATAGAGACAAGGTAGCTGTTGAGAGTCTCCAGTTTTCTTATTTCAGTCTTTACAGCTTTGGTTAGTTTATGCCTCTTGAGGACTTAGTGGGCGGACCGTCGGGTCTGGCGGTGGTACCCACTGAGAACTCCCTTTTTGGTGTAGTTCTCACACCCTTTTGGGGTTTTCCCCTCCTTTTTCCTTCCTCTCCTTTGTTTTGCAGAGTCTTAGCAGGTGTTGCTGATTCTGCGGTTGTTGATCGAGGCGAGGGAGTCGCGAGCTAAATCCCTACCCGTCGTTGGAGAGTAGCGGTATCCCTTCTGAGGAGATCATCTGTAGATTAGCTATTTCTTTTTCCTCTTTTGAGAGACTGATGTAGTGAGGATTTGATTTGTATTGAGAACCTGTACACTGATGTATTTATTGGAGATACCTCCCTGTTGAGCGATGAGTTTTGTAACTGAGGATATTGTACGATTATCATTTTGGGAGGTGGACATTGTTGTCTTATTTTTCCAGTTGTACAGTGATTGATTTTAGTTTTACAGCAGATTTTCATTTATAGCTCTGATATCTGTTAGTTGTAGTACTTATCTTGCAGGTAGGACGCTTCGCCTATGCGGGGTTTGGCATAGGTGGCGGATCTGTTGGCGAGCCCGGGTCGCAGTTTCGACCCCGGGGCGTGACAGATTAGAGTGGTATCAGAGCCTAGGTTGTAGGTCATGGTGGACTTAGAAACCCTAGGCTTTTGGTTTGACCCTTGGTTGACTTCGTGAGAGTCGTGATTTATAGCGAGAGTCCTGATTGAGTTTTATACCTCTCCCAAGGGACGGGATGTCACGCCCCGGGGGTTCGAATCGCGCGGAAGAGGAGCCACCAATGCCCCTGAATCAGCCATATATTTTTTTTTGTATAACATTACTCCCCGGCGCGTGCCCAAACCCGCCGCATACACAAATTCACTCTGCAAACGGGCAGAGTCTCCTTTGTATATGCACGGCGTCTCAACTACAAAGTGTCTCACAAGGCGTAGCACACACAATCTCTAACCACATCAGTTGGGGTCTTGTACACATACAACCAAACAATTCACATGATATTCTAGGATTCACTTAGAGCATAGAGGCCGGTGTTTTGAAAGGATAAATAATCACAAGGTTTTGAAAGCGGCATCCACACGACGCCATCGTTTATGAAAACAGTTCGCAAACACATAAATCCCATAAGGTTTGTAAAGCTCGGTGCCCACACGACACCCACGTTTTAAAAGTAGTTTTCGCAAACGGTTTTCTTTGCTTTTCATCGTTCAAAACGGCCAAGTAAGAGAGAACGCAGAATTCATTCAATTATTCAAAAAGGAAAAAGGCAACATCCACTTCGACCCCAGGGGGGTATCGCAAACCACAACTAACTAACATGAGTAATAAAAGATAAAGGGAAAGAAAGGTCACTGTGTCTGAAGCTCGATCAAAGTCAGAGCAGCACTCTTGCGGCCTCTCCGGTGCCCTAGCGCTCGACCCCGGACGGTCTGGGTGAACCTGTCGCGGAGTGGGGAGTCAGTGACAAGAAAATAACATAATAAGCAAATAGGGCTAAAGTCAGGCAAACCACGATAGAAACCAGAGCAACCAACAATGAAGCACCATGTGCAAACCATACAATGCTGAACCCCGTGCAAACAATATAATGCAGAACCTCGTGCAAACCAAAACCGGGCACCTCCCCCGGCAACCACACCGAGCACCTGCCTCGGAGACCCCTACCGAGCACCTGCCTCGGCCGCCGAGCACCCACCTCGGCATCATCCACCATAACCACACCCTGTATCAAAACAACATCGGGCACCTTCCCCGATGCCCACCGCCGAGCACCTGCCTCGACATCACCGCTCACACCCCCCACCCATGGGGGCCCCCATTCCTAACGCCACCACCGCGTGGGGTACACGGGTCAACGTACCACTTTTCCGGAAAAGCACACCCTTTGCGGTGGCCAAACCGCGAGTGTGCGTGTAGCAATCTCGAGCCTCATCCGAGCACCATCCTCGGCAAACCAGACCGAGCACCTGCCTCGGCAACCAAATATCCACACAATAGCTTTAACAGGGTTAGCAAATGTAAACATGCAATTACTAAGATCTTTGTGCGTGTAGCAAATCTCGAGCCTCATCCGAGCACCAACCTCGGCAACCCAGACCGAGCACCTGACTCGGCAACCAAATATCCCCACAATGGCTTTAACAGGGTTAGCAAATGTAAACATGCAATTACTAAGTTCTTACCCCTTTTCCCATAACTCCGGAAACCAAGACAATGGAAGAGTCCCCACAGCGACCCATAGTCGCCATACTATAAAGATAATAAAACACAAACCTTTACCGGAGTTAACAATATTCCACAAGTTCAACTTTAATGTTCTGAAAGGTCACGTCGATCACTGCCCCCAACGCTAGTATGCCCCGAACAACCCTACCTTTGTTCGGATAGGGCGAACTGCCCGCCCGGTCTTCTACCGCGACAGCCGTAAATCCGGAGGTCCACATCACCCACCAAACCCCTCAACAAAATAAACATAGCAACAACGAAACTGTGCATAAAGAGGTTCTAAGGGGTACCCACCTGGAACGCGAAGAAAAGGGTGTGCGGGAAAAATTCCAGTCAGAAGTTCTCCCGCCTTGCGCCCGAAAAACTAAGGTAGGAAAAGTATTGTTAAAAACATCGTCGTAGTCAAAAACACTCAAAAACGGGGCGAAACGGGCCAAAAACGGAGCTCCCGGGCTTCCGGGCTGACGGATGGTGCACGGATCCAGGCGTGGACCGGGCCCACGGCAGCAGACGACTGCGGAGCAGACCGGGTGCACCGCTCGGTGAGCCGTCGGAGCACACCGGCGTCGCGGACCGGGTTCACGGCCACAGTGCTGGCGGTCGCGGACCGGGTGCACCGCTCAGCAGGGTGAACCGGGGCGGCTTGGGCCGGGCCGCGCACGGGGAAAGGCGCGGACCGGGTCCATGCCGCGCGGTGCCGCGGCGAGCGCCGGGTGCACGCCCGGAGCGTGCACCGCGCACAGTGCGCAGCCCGGCGCACGGTTCCGTGCGCCGGGTCTGCGCCTCCGGGGCTGCGGGGGCTGCACCGGGTGCACGACTGGGGTCTGTGGACCGCGGCTGGAGGATCCGTACGCGATGAACAGTAACGCCCCTTTTTTTTGCTTTCTTCTCCGTTTTTGCTCCCGTGCGACTCCGGCGACGACCTCGTGGGCATGATAACGGCGGCGGCGGCCTCCCGTTTGACAACGGCGACGGCGGCTTCCCGTTACCACAACCCACGACGCGTGCGACACCCCAACAACCCCCAACCAAAACCTCGACCCCACAGAAAATGCAATAAAGGGGGAACGACGCTTACCGTGATCTTGTGAGGAAAAGGGTGGGAGGGTGGATCGTCCCTCTCGTCTCCAACGGAAAGCTCCACGAGGGATGGGTTTCCCCCGTTCTTCCCTTCTCCTCGTCTCGTTTGCGCCGCTTCTCGAAAAGAGAGGAAAATATCGATTCGGGTTCCTCTTTTTCTTTCTTAAAAGCGCCGCCCTAAATCCTAGCCGTCAAGAGAGAAAACCAAGAGGGAAAAGAAAAACCCTACGGCCCCCGGTTTTAAGGAAAACCCTAATAAAAAATCGGCGGCTAAGATTGTCTCGAAAAGCGTGTCATCCAATCGCACGGATACCGGGGCGCCTAAAGGGGTCCGAACTTCAAAAATTTATTCTGGGAGAACCGGGAGTCGGAATCCGAAACCGATCGCGTCCCCGTTCTCCGTTTCGCGAGCCCTTCCGCCTAAAAATGTCCGCGAGTCCCGACGGACTTTCCGGAAAAACACTAAAAATTGTCCCACAGTCGGACAGTCGTAAGAAAGGGATAACGGAAAGGGTAACGGAAAAGCCAGGTCTTACATCACTCACCAATAAAAACAAGTTTCGTCCCCGAAACTTAACTCCCGCCTGCGGCGAAGAGGTCCGGGTAGCACTCCCCTATCTTTGACTCTGGTTCCTAAGTTACCTCACATTCTTCCTGGTTGCTTCACAGCGCCTTCCCATAGGGGGATCGTCCGGTTGCGCAACCTTTTTGTCCTCTCGTGCTAAGATCCGCATCGAGGTTTGGCAGTAAAGCCAACCGGTATGTCACCGGGCCTACGCGCTCCAACATCCCGAAAATCGGGTCATTGACGCCAACCAACAATGCCAAGAGCTCGAACCATTAGCAATACGCAACTCATTTACTTAAGGCGTTCTGTCACACCGCCAGCGATCTTGTCCTGACTCAACCCACCTGGACGTCTATGGCGTACTGTTACAACGCCTCGGGTCTTGGCCCATCTCACCTCACCTGGACGTCTAAGGCGTACTGTTACAACGCCTCGGGTCTATTGTCACAAGGCCGGAAGTTGGACCTATTTAACCCTTAACTAAATAGCCAACATAAAAGACAACTAAGTCTTCACCTCCTTATTGGGCAGGAGGGTACGAAGCATTACTTCTAAGGGTTCCTCTGGGGTCGTGGCCAAAATTTCTCTTGTACGAGGTCTTCCTTGCTACTACCTCCCTCGTAGCCGAAACGTCTGCTTTCCCCCGCCGGTCGCTGATGTTCGCTTTCACCTGTTGGCACACCAAAAATTGCGCCACAATTTGTGCCACATCGCTCTTTCGATTTGGGCCACCAGAAGGTCTGCCGTAGATCCCTGCACCTCTTTGTACCTCCGGAATGCGCGGTATAGGAGGTATTATATACTTTGGCTAGATTTTCTTCCCTCGTTTCTAGCTTATCGGGCACACGAATTCGTCCCCGGAACCTTATTACATCCCTGAGTCACTCGTAAAAATTCCGCCTTGCTCCGAGGACATTCTGTCTTGCACCAGTTGTAGTTACGTGTCCGTCGATGGGTCTCCCAAGATCCTCTTGGAGATTCGTCAGACTAGATCTTATAGTCCTTTCCGGGCTTCGGCTGTATGAGCACTGGCGCCTGTGTGCGTCTGTCTTTAAGTTCTTTGAAACTCCTTTGGCACTGGGCTGTCCAGACGAACCTCTACCCACTTTGGGTTAGTCGATTTAGGGAAGTGGCCTCCCACGAAGCGTCTGTAATGGCCTGCCCGTCCTAAGAAGCTTCGGATCTTCGTCACCGTCGTTGGCCGAGCCCAGTTGGCCACCGACTCGATCCTCCTCGGATCCACTGCAATTCCAGATGTCGAAACGGTACGCCCCAAAAAGTCCACCTCACGGAGCCAAAACTCACACTTTATGAGTTTGGCATATGGTTGCTGATCCTGGAGGGTCTAGGGGATTACTCGCGAGTGTTCCCCATATCCCTTGTCCGTTGTGAGAGTAGATCGGAACGTCCACTATAAGACCATTACCGGCTGGTCTAAGGAGGACTTGAGTATCCTATTCCTCATGCCTATGAATACCGCTGGTGCGTTAACGAGTCTGAACGGTATGACCGTGAACTCATGACAACCACTCCGAGTTCATAAGGCTGTTTTTCGGTAAGTCCGGTTCCCGGAGACGCACTTGGAACTTCAAGCAGTCAACTACCACTAAAGATTGCCGCGACTGTCGGCCCCAAGCGTGATGCCGTTAACTTTTAACGGAAACCTCGTTAGTCCTTAGAGACTAAGAACCCGTCTCGCCCTCGCTGGGCAGGAAGGAGTACAGCCGCCTGCCTCGAGGGGTAGCCGGAGGATCCGACCGAACTTATTTCTACGATGGGATTTCTTCTAATATCTATGGTAGGGAGAAACATGAAGCGAGGTGGAGGAGTGGGATGCTGTTACGGGTGATGTCCCTGTTTCCGAGGGGCAGTTGAAACAATGGCGCCCCGGTTTGCCGCATCGAAAACGGTGGTCTTGCTTCTGGGGACATTCGGTCACTTGGTGTATTCCACCGCAATTGATGCAAGACTTGTCCACCGACCATTGTCCTCCCGTCGGCGCATTCGTGGTTCCTTATTGCCATCTGAGGTATTTAGGAGGCCGGCTCCTCTTGGTATGCTCCTTTCCAAAACAAGGTCGAGCTCGTTTCTTATCCCCGCCGCAATCTGAGCTCTCCCGTCGGGCTCGTGAACTCGCAAATTCGTGCTCCACTGTGGTGGCTCTATCGACCACCTCCTAGAAGGTGTGCAAATCCGCCGTTTGCACCACCTTGTAGATATCGCTTCGTAAACCATTCACAAAAAGACGGGCTTTGTGAGATTCATCTCTTATAACAGGGGGAACACATTTGGTCAACCTCACAATTTGCCCGTTGATAACCCGTAACTGTCTGACTTCCTTTCTTGATGTGCTTCCGGTCATCTTCCATCTGCTGTTTGATGCTGTCGGAGAGAAATTCCTCAAACAGTTTTTCTCGGAACGTGGTCCAAGATGGAAGGGCGGTGCCCTCGCAGTAACGGCGGTCATTCTGGGGATAGGTGTCACCACGGTCTCTCCCAAGGGAGCTCCAACAGTGGCCCCCGGCATAAGTCCCGAAGTTGCTGGTGTTAGTGCTGCTGAAGGCGTCGTCGGATGAACCGACGGTATCTCGGTCACCGAGGTCGGAGAAGGGGCAACCGTAGTCTCGCTGACCGCCACCGACGGTCTCGTCACTGGTGCGGTTGGTCCGGGCAAAGAAGCCTGGGCGACCTCCATTGGTAATGTCGACTGTTGCGCCCACTGCCGCATTTGTTCCATAAGGGTTGCCAACTGCCCGGCCACCTCTTGTAGTTGGTGTCGGAGCAGCTGATACTCCGCCGCTATTGGCACCGTACTTTCTGCCCCTGCGTTCTCCGCTGATAACCCCTTTCGGGCCATTAATCGCTACATACAAAGAAACCAAGTCAACCCTAGACCTATCGGGTCTAGCACCACGACCTACAGACGTACTAAAATTAAATCCCCCAGTTCACTTTATTAATCAGTAGTTAGTGTATTGCGCCCCGTGGATGTTGGGCCCCGACTGTTGTGGTTAAAGTTTACCGCTCTGATACCATCTTAATCTGTCACGCCCCGGGGGTTCGAATCGCGCGGAAGAGGAGCCACCAATGCCCCTGAATCAGCCATATATTTTTTTTGTATAACATTACTCCCCGGCGCGTGCCCAGACCCGCCGCATACACAAATTCACTCTGCAAACGGGCAGAGTCTCCTTTGTATATGCACGGCGTCTCAACTACAAAGTGTCTCACAAGGCGTAGCACACACAATCTCTAACCACATCAGTTGGGGTCTCGTACACATACAACCAAACAATTCACATGATATTCTAGCATTCACTTAGAGCATAGAGGCCGGTGTTTTGAAAGGATAAATAATCACAAGGTTTTGAAAGCGGCATCCACACGACGCCATCGTTTATGAAAACAGTTCGCAAACACATAAATCCCATAAGGTTTGTAAAGCTCGGTGCCCACACGACACCCACGTTTTAAAAGTAGTTTTCGCAAACGGTTTTCTTTGCTTTTCATCGTTCAAAACGGCCAAGTAAGAGAGAACGCAGAATTCATTCAATTATTCAAAAAGGAAAAAGGCAACATCCACTTCGACCCCACGGGGGTATCGCAAACCACAACTAACTAACATGAGTAATAAAAGATAAAGGGAAAGAAAGGTCACTGTGTCTGAAGCTCGATCAAAGTCAGAGCAGCACTCTTGCGGCCTCTCCGGTGCCCTAGCGCTCGACCCCGGACGGTCTGGGTGAACCTGTCGCGGAGTGGGGAGTCAGTGACAAGAAAATAACATAATAAGCAAATAGGGCTAAAGTCAGGCAAACCACGATAGAAACCAGAGCAACCAACAATGAAGCACCATGTGCAAACCATACAATGCTGAACCCCGTGCAAACAATATAATGCAGAACCTCGTGCAAACCAAAACCGGGCACCTCCCCCGGCAACCACACCGAGCACCTGCCTCGGAGACCCCTACCGAGCACCTGCCTCGGCCGCCGAGCACCCACCTCGGCATCATCCACCATAACCACACCCTGTATCAAAACAACATCGGGCACCTTCCCCGATGCCCACCGCCGAGCACCTGCCTCGACATCACCGCTCACACCCCCCACCCATGGGGGCCCCCATTCCTAACGCCACCACCGCGTGGGGTACACGGGTCAACGTACCACTTTTCCGAAAAAGCACACCCTTTGCGGTGGCCAAACCGCGGGTGTACGTGTAGCAATCTCGAGCCTCATCCGAGCACCATCCTCGGCAAACCAGACCGAGCACCTGCCTCGGCAACCAAATATCCACACAATAGCTTAACAGGGTTAGCAAATGTAAACATGCAATTACTAAGATCTTTGTGCGTGTAGCAAATCTCGAGCCTCATCGGAGCACCAACCTCGGCAACCCAGACCGAGCACCTGACTCGGCAACCAAATATCCCCACAATAGCTTTAACAGGGTTAGCAAATGTAAACATGCAATTACTAAGTTCTTACCCCTTTCCCATAACTCCGGAAACCAAGACAATGGAAGAGTCCCCACAGCGACCCATAGTCGCCATACTATAAAGATAATAAAACACAAACCTTTACCGGAGTTAACAATATTCCACAAGTTCAACTTTAATGTTCTGAAAGGTCACGTCGATCACTGCCCCCAACGCTAGTATGCCCCGAACAACCCTACCTTTGTTCGGATAGGGCGAACTACCCGCCCGGTCTTCTACCGCGACAGCCGTAAATCCGGAGGTCCACATCACCACCAAACCCCTCAACAAAATAAACATAGCAACCAACGAAACTGTGCATAAAGAGGTTCTAAGGGGTACCCACCTGGAACGCGAAGAAAAGGGTGTGCGGGAAAAATTCCAGTCAGAAGTTCTCCCGCCTTGCGCCCGAAAAACTAAGGTAGGAAAAGTATTGTTAAAAACATCGTCGTAGTCAAAAACACTCAAAAACGGGGCGAAACGGGCCAAAAACGGAGCTCCCGGGCTTCCGGGCTGACGGATGGTGCACGGATCCAGGCTGTGGACCGGGCCCACGGCAGCAGACGACTGCGGAGCAGACCGGTGTCTGCACCGCTCGGTGAGCCGTCGGAGCACACCGGCGTCGCGGACCGGGTTCACGGCCACAGTGCTGGCGGTCGCGGACCGGGTGCACCGCTCGGCAGGGTGAACCGGGGCGGCTTGGGCCGGGCCGCGCACGGGGAAAGGCGCGGACCGGGTCCATGCCGCGCGGTGCCGCGGCGAGCGCCGGGTGCACGCCCGGAGCGTGCACCGCGCACAGTGCGCAGCCCGGCGCACGGTTCCGTGCGCCGGGTCTGCGCCTCCGGGGCTGCGGGGGCTGCACCGGGTGCACGGACTGGGGTCTGTGGACCGCGGCTGGAGGATCAGTACGCGATGAACAGTAACGCCCCCTTTTTTTTTGCTTTCTTCTCCGTCTTTCGCTCCCGTGCGACTCCGGCGACGACCTCGTGGGCATGATAACGGCGTGGCGGCGGCCTCCCGTTTGACAACCGGCGACGGCGGCTTCCCGTTTACCACAACCCACGACGCGTGCGACACCCGAACAACCCCCAACCCAAAACCTCGACCCCACAGAAAATGCCAATAAAGGGGGAACGACGCTTACCGTCGATCTTGTGAGGAAAAGGGTGGGAGGTGGATCGTCCCCTCTCGTCTCCAACGGAAAGCTCCACGAGGGATGGGTTTCCCCCGTTCTTCCCTTCTCCTCGTCTCGTTTTGCGCCGCTTCTCGCAAAAGAGAGGAAAATATCGATTCGGGTTCCTCTTTTTCTTTCTTAAAAGCGCCGCCTAAATCCTAGCCGCAAGAGAGAAACCAAGAGGGAAAAGAAAAAACCCTACAGCCCCCGGTTTTAAGGAAAACCCTAATAAAAAATCGGCGGCTAAGATTGTCTCGAAAAGCGTGTCATCCAATCGCACGGATACCGGGGCGCCTAAAGGGGTCCGAACTTCAAAAATTTATTCTGGGAGAACCGGGAGTCGGAATCCGAAACCGATCGCGTCCCCGTTCTCCGTTTCGCGAGCCCTTGCGCCTAAAAATGTCCGCGAGTCCCGACGGACTTTCCGAAAAAAACACTTAAAAATTGTCCCACAGTCGGACAGTCGTAAGAAAGGGATAACGGAAAGGGTAACGGAAAAGCCAGGTCTTACACGGGAAGAGTGATTGGCATGTTTATTCTCCTAAGTGATTATGTTGGCTGCAGACAACATAATGTTGTGGAACGGTTGATATGCTTTAGACTTTCGCTGGATTGGGTCGAGCGTTGTTGTGTGCTGTTTGCAGTTTCGTCGTGGCGAGCTGTGTCTCCCCGACGCTGGGTTTTGACCCGTGTGCTTTCCTGTCATAGCAGTTGAGCTTGAGCGGTTGGTTTTGGGGCCAGATACCCGGATTGAGGTCAGAAAACTCCGGACCCAGATGACAGGATTGGCAGAGGCTTATCAGCGGCGGAGTGAGCAGCTGGTCTTGGTGACACAGTTGTCAGGTCACTGAGTAACCCCCTTTGTGCCACATGTTTAGCGCCGAGGCACCGAGGTTAGGGTGGATAGTTTGACAGCAAAGGATGCTGTGGGACATGATCGATCTATTGAGCCAGATTTGGCAGATGAACCACCCCGACTCGTAGGATTGAGTTGGAGCATTTGGAGGCAGAGTCGTTGTTAGTGGTAATGGAGTGATCAATTGAGAGCCTCCCTATGCTAGAGAGATTTTTGCAGTTGTTGAACTACGCGCTCCAGATTTCGAGGGACGAGGCGCACAGGATATGTGTGACTGGGAGTGGATTGCGCCAGGATACCTTTCAGTTTAGTTAGTCCCTCAGTTACGGATTATTGACGCCTCGATGGTGTAGGCGTTGTGTATAGAGCGTGGCGCCGCAGTTCCTTTGGATAGGGATCTGCCGCCAGAGGTGAGTTCTGGACTTAGACGCTTAGCGCCGGGTGATGGAGGACAGATCGGCTGGCAGGGGCGTTTCCGATTTCTTTTTCCTGGATAACGAGTTCCCGAGATATCAGAGGTCGGGTGGACCCCGATGGCAGCATCAGTATTCATATCAGAGTGGCGCAGCGGTAGCGTGGATTGTCTATCTGCGAAGGGACCTCATTCGTCACCTCAATGTGATCAGAGACAGAGGTCGTGCTCCCTTGTGGATAGTCCTGATTTTCATGCAGATTGAGCGACAACCACTTGCTTTGAGCGGATGAATCTGTGCCGCCCGGTTGGAGGGCGCCACAGCAGCGGATCGGGTTGTCGCAGGGGTGAATCATCACAGCAGTTGAGTTAGAGCATGTTGCATTCTGCATGGACTAAAGGCAGATTTGTTACCACGTGCACTAGAGGTACAGGTTTCTGTTGGTGTATGCATGTGGAGGAGGCTTTTGGGATCATGTCCAGTGCAGCTGAGACTGCGAGGTTACCGGCCAGACTTATTTGTAATTGTGGTCGTTCGGTATTTTGACCGTGTGCTTGAGATTGATTGGCCCAATGCCTCAGACTGTTTGACTGCGGTGAGATAGGACTTTGACCTTCAGCCAGGCGGACAAGAGGAGGCTTGCTTGTTGAGATTATTAGAGCACGTAGGTTATAGCGACAGTGTGAGAGGTTCTTTCGGCGGCACCGGGACTCAAGGATATCTCTGTCTGCCCACGAGCTCCCGGGTGTTGATTTCACCTGAGCTGTTGGAGATGCCGCCGGTTTAGAGAGATAGAGATTGAGTTTGACGTGGTTCGGGGGACCGCGCCACCGTCGACAGCACCTCATTGGATATCGGCGGTAGAGCTGAGAGAGCTGATGGCGCAGTTGCAGGATCTGATGGATCGAGTGGTCTGTTTGACCTAGTACCACGCCGTTGATATATGGTGGTGATGCCGCGCCGTTGGTACACGGTGGTGATGCCACGTCGTTGATACACGACTGTGAGCGTCCTTTTATGGTTCGAGTGTAGACAGGTCCGGGTGGTATCTAGGACCTTTTCATGGAGTTATACCCCGGCAGTATTATGTATGATGCGAGTACCTACTTGGAATTAGACAGCCGAGGACTTTGCCTAGTTGGCATTCAGGATCCGGTAAGGGCATTATGAGAGCATAGTGAGGTCAAATGGAATGACTAATGCTCTGTTGACTTCAAGATCTGAGGAATTGTATATCCAATTGTACTTGGACGGACTGAGAGTGGTGTTTCCGAGGATATTTTGATTTACTCCCGGAGCGACTTGGACACGGGGAGCACTTATGGATGTGCTACCATGCCCGTGTGGATGAAGCTGTATGCCAAGTTATTGAGGTACAAGTTGTAGTTTCTGAAGCATACCTTTTTGGGTCACTTTGTTGAGCCGTAGGAGCGGCGGTGGAAATCCGGCTAATATGGATACTATTTTGGGAATTGGCCGAGGTCGACAATTATGGTCGAGGTAAGGAGCTTCTTGGACTGGGCTGTGTCAGGAGAGCTTGGCAATTGGATGATGAGACTGATACCAGCGCCAATGCTAGCATTTCCATTGATGGGAGAGGGAGCTATGAGTTTTAGTGATGCCTCCCATAGTGGCTGTGGAGTTACCATGGGTTGATCTTCGGTCCGCGCTTCATCAGTCCAACCCTATGAGTATTGAGGCAGGACGAACCGCTGTTTGTAGGCAGCTTGGATCCCACAGATGAGCCTTTCCGTACGCCTATTATTTCTGGCTTTGATTGATATACCTGGGCGTAGGCCATGCCTGCTTGGCGATCAGTCTGATTACTCAGCATTTCTGTTCTATACTATATGGTAGATTAAGATTTTCAGCTTCAGTTTACAGTTTCTACCATGCGGCATCAGTGGAGCCTAGAGCTTCAGCATCTGGGGGGATTTACGCGGATTGTCGTTGATGGTTCGGATTTTGACCGCGAGTTTGGGCATCAGCATTATGATCGCCTTTGAGCCAGTTTCAGTCCCGTTTACTGACGGTTTGGTCCCGTCAGGGTTGTCCTTTATAGTTGAGAGATCGACTTCGACCCGGGGTCTGTTGGGGTTATGTTGGCATGTTGAGTGACCAACTGTGGCATGGGACTATGCCTCTTGAGGATCCCTTTTGAGGGTAGCCGCAGTTGAGTAGTCACTCGGGGATTTTGGATCGGGAAGTAACCGAGTGAATACCCCAGCTTATTTGATGAATGTGTGGGGTATGCTTCGGGTCGCCTTGTTGAGATGGCACCAGGATGTGGTTTGTGCGTGTCGCACTGGTGGTTATTTTGTTCCCCCAGCTTTGATGGAGCCCTGTATTGTTCCACGTCTCAGCTCTGAGTGTTTCGCTTTTGGATCCCTCGCCGAGGTTGACTCGCACCAGTTGAGCGCTAAGAATGTTTGGAGTACGACGGACGCCGTTGCGAATCTGGCTCGTGAGATTAGAGGTTGCGCAATCGGGCTATGCCGTACTGGATGTTGCTGTTGTTGTTGTGGAGTAATCACGGGGAGTGAGTGGGTGACTTGGAGCTGGAGGCGTTATTGATGGATACTACCCGTGGGTATTTGTGAATCCTGGTGATTTGAGCTAGTTTCAAGGACGAAACTTTCTTTTAGTGGGGGAGGAGGTGAGGGACCGAAATTCACTTATGGATTACTGGTTGACCAGCAGCTCCTGGAGGCCTAGTGGCGTGTCGGTGGCATTTGTACACCAATTGGACACTAGTGATGGACCCAGTGGGTTTAATGGATCACAGAGTATAGATGACCCCGTCGAATGTTTTGAAGTGGTTTCGCCGTGCAAGGGATATTAAAATTGGGCTCAGCGCGAAGTTTGGACAAAGGAACACCTTCCGGATGCCATTCGGCAATTTTTAGAGTTGGAATTTGGCAGAAACGGACAGCGAATTGGATTCAGCGCGCGGGGAAAACGACGAAAATGGACTACCTACTTGTACTTTTCGGAGCTCGGACGTTCCGGCACGGATTTCGAGGCAGAGTTACTGTTCCGGCCCGGCAAGCGCACCGGCGGCGGCGAGCAGGCGCGGGCAGCGCACGGCGCGCGGGCAGGCGCGGGCAGCGCACGGCGCGCGGCAGGGCGCGCGGTCCGGTGCCCGGCGTGCGGGTCCACGGGGCCGGCGTGCACCGAGGGCAGGACCACGTGGCGGGTGGGTCTGGTTCGCTGGTCCTCATGCACGCGGTCCATGGAGCGGGTGCAGGCTGCCTCGGGGCGCGTGCGTGCAGGGGGGCAGGCGGCGTCGCAGGCGCGCATGTGGGCAACTGTTGACCGAGTGCGGTCCACGTCGCCTTCTCCGTGCGCCACGTGTCGAGCAGCGGATGGCCGTTGTGGCTGTCCGCTGTTCGGGGGCGACGTGGCGGGCCCTGGGCCTCCGGGCGTGAACAGTGTTGGGCCGGCCCCAACACTGTAGCCGCCCGGTTCGTGCCAGCGCCCGGAAGTTGGGACCTATTCGGCATTTCTCCAATTATTTCCTGGAGCCTATAAAAGGGATCCGAGCCTTCTTCTTCCCCCTTTTTCCGCCATTTTCGTGCTTCCCTCACCCTGAGCCCTTAAGGAAAATTGTCCCCTTCGTGTGCTGCATCCATCTGCAGAGTTCGGATATTTACGTGGCACGTTTCCCGAGGTTCCAATTTTTACGGCGCGGAGCGACGCTCGACCATTTGTGTTCTCCTTCGTCGCGTTTTGGTGCGCGAGCTCTCTCGGCCTACTCCGACCACCTTTTTGAGTGATTTCTTCGCCGTTGGATCCGCGACAGGTAAGGCTACGATTTTGTTGTTTTTTGCATTTCCTCGTTTTGTGCTTTTCGAGGAGTTTTTCCATGATTACTGGGACCCCATTTTTCTAATGGAATTTCTGGACAGCGACACCTTGCCGGATTTTTATCTCCACAACCGGGCATCGGATGGAGACGAGCCTCTGGACTTTTTCATCTACTCAACGCGGGGATTGTCACAGTATTTTTATTGGATTTTTAAGGCTTGCCCGAAGGTATATTTTTCTCCCTTTATCTGTGCATGGAAATACAGATGTGTGGTTGAGTGTTTGTGAGCGCCCTGTATTGTGGAATTTGTAACTCGGCCTACGGGGCTCGGAATTGGACGGACAGGTACTCGTTTCGAAGGTATCGACGCGAAGATCGCGACTATATTTTGTGGGATTTTTCTGTGTCCGTTCTGTTGGTGAAAACTTCACATCTTCGGGGCTGTTTTCTAATGTTGTATATACTTGGAATATTTTGGATTAAGTGTAATGTTGGGCCTTATTGTTGTACCCAGGGGTGTTTGCAAGTGTTGTTCGACCCGTTGGGTCTGGAGACTATGATTTCGGGGTACTTTCAGCTATTGGAGCCGAGGCGTTCGCGACATGTACCGAGGATGCAGTTTTGGCAGAATTTGGACTGTGAGCGTCTACGCTATTCACCGACTTCAGGTTGCCTTGGTTTAAGCTCTTCAGGTGGGTAAGCTTATAGTGGTAACTGTATAAGGTGTTTATGTTATGGCGAATATAAGTGCACTTGTGGGGATGTCACCCCTCTATGATTGATGACAGGCATATTTGTTGTACAACCGATATGAGCGAGAGGTAAGCAAGGAATGGTCTAGATTATGTGGTTCTTGTACATATTTATTCATTAGCCTACTTGTGTGAGATTAGTACAGCATAGTAGGGACTTTTTAGCATGCTTTGCTATTACATGTTTCACCCACTTTTATCGTTTCTGAGGACAAAAGCATGTTTGTTTGGACATATAGTTAGGCCACCTTTATTGCTACACTACTTATTGGAACTTGACTTACGAGAAGCCATGCTTTCCTTTCTCCTTCTTGTTAGTCAGGTGGTCAGTGTTGCTCGGGTTCGAGCAGGGTCTGGTAGTGTAGTCGGGACTTTGTGTCTGGGACAGGTTGGATTAGGTGTGGGGCTTTGCGGCAACCGCGGATATCGGGCGGTTGACCGGATGCTTATCTATGCACCAGATTGGGTATCAGTTTTCTCTAGTGGATGGAGTTTCCAACTTATCGTTTAGTTGCATCCGACTGAGGTCGGGTCCCTCTTTGGTGGTTGAGTTTTCCCACTTTGATCAGATTGTGATCAAGTCTGCTATACAGAGATACTAGTTACTGGGATACTTGTTACTAAGATACTTTGCTCGTGTGGGTCGCTCCCCACGAGCGCCACTCCGGAGGTAGGCTTTTCGGACCCAGCCTTGTGTTTTCGGTCTGATACTTTTTGGGATGCAAGCCGTGCGGGCCGATCCTTTCGGACCCAGCCTTGTGTGCCGGTCTGATACTTTTGGGTTACGAGCCGTGCGGCCGATCCGTGGTTTCGAGCCTTGTGTGCAGATTCCGCTGAGCAGGCAATGCCAGTTTCACTGGTGGCACTTTGGGTTGGGTTTATTACAGATATTTGCCTAATTGTTGAACTCGTGTCAGGGGACCGAGTGGGGTCTAGTAGCTATGTTTAGACCAGTGCTAGTGTTGTTGGGATCCATTTGGGGACTGTGGTCCCGAGGTTTTTGTGAGTTGTTGACCGTTGTGCGAGAGGCTTGGTGATCTTGAGTTTATCCGTTCTGAGAGAGAGCGTGGATTTTGACAATAGCCTGCATGAGCCACTACTCGATAGCGAGTTAGCCCGTTTGGACACCCTACGTAATTCCTGCCGTCAGCGGGAGGTGGTTGTAGGTGGGCGCAGGTTTGACTGGACCAGGTGTGGCAGTCAGCTCGATTGGGTCGATTGTGCACTTCATGTGCTGGTGGTTGCATACCATTATTGGGTTCTCCCCTTTTGAGCATTTAGATAGAGACAAGGTGTAAGAACTCGAAATATTATTTTTAATAAATAGTCAAAAAGGTGAAATTTTTGACCCGGTTTGATTTCAAAAGACCTATGTTGATTTATTTAGTCAATTGCCAGTGTGCGAGTTGCACGTTTTACGAGACAAAAAGGCTACTTTCCAATCCGGACATGATCTTGGAAATCCGAGTTGACCGTTGCGATCGTCTCGTCGAACTGAGCGAGATTCATATTCAGCACTTTTCGATCTGACGGTCGGATCTTCCAGAAACCCATGAAGAAGCAAGTGAATAAACGCAACCATTGTACAGCTGTGCACAGTGTCACCAGTGCACTGTGATGAAGATGAACAGTAAACCTCAATTTCGGGACTACGGCGGTTGCAACGCTGACCAATTCACTGTTCGGAATCCGAATATAGTGATCCAGGTAGTCATTTCGAACGGTTTCGACGTTCTGAACGCAATGGCGCAGTCAAAAATTCTGTTTGACGACTCTGGAATCTCGAAAAGCGCGAAAACTGTATTTTGACACAGTATTTATGGACCGAGATTTTATCCGGGCAGTTGTTCGAAAATTAGAAACCGCTACCTGATAGGTCTCGTCGAGCCGGACGTCATGGCGCAGTCCATTTTCCGTTTCGACGACCGGATCACCTCGAAAAGCGTGAAATACGTCGAAAAAGGCGTATTCTGCATTCTAAATCCCTATTAAACGTGCCTCGGAAAGCGTGCCACTGTATAGGGAGGGACCTAAGTGAGAATTAGTGATGCTGTGAGGGATCTAGGGTGAAATACCACTTGTAGAGGGGTTATATTGCAACTTTGATCAACCTAGGAATATATACGTATATAGGTGTGTAATCGCAATGCCCTAGAAAACCTAAGCCTCTACACCCTAGACCTAGCCGCTAGCATCAACAAACTCCTCTCCTCTGCCGCTCCCCTCGGACCCAGCCGCAACGGCCGCCGCCTCCCCCGTCGCCGGAGAAGAAGGAATCAAGCCTTCTTCTCCTCTCGGTGGAGGAAGGGAGACCCGTACGAGGAGCTTGGCTGATCCCAGACCCCTTTGGAGAGACCCTCGCATAGCGGAACCCGAGTGGAGGCGAACTCGGGCGCCGCCGCCGCCGCCGTGCGCCGCCGCGGCCATCCTCTCCTTTTCTTGAAATTCCGGCGAAGGTGAGTTCTTGGGACGCTTCTCTTTATTTCGGCTTTTGGGCACAACCCTTGCACTCCTGACATCGAGGCCACCCCGGGTGCAGACCCAGCCACAGCCGTCGTCCCGATCGCCGGCGGAAGCCACCCGCGGAGGTTATCGTTTTCTGGCCGACCGCGCGCGCCGCCGTCATCTGACCGTCGAGATCGCGATCAGCACCGTTGAACCTCGTGATCTTGACGACTGCAACCTCTCCACAAGATCTGAGCTCGATCGGATCAGAATCGGTGCCGCGCGAGAAAGCCCTAGGAATCGGTTTTCTTCAAACTAAGCCGACCTCGGCCGTCCGGCGCCGCCGCTGCCTCCCATCGCCGGCCCTGCACCCGAAGACTCCTGGCATCGAGTGGACCCTTTTGGTCCAAGTTGCTCCGGCCCGGAGCAAGTCGGCCGGAAACCGCCATTGTTGGGCATTGGAGCTTCAACCGAGCTCCGCCGCCTCGCTTGCCTGCGCTTCCCGGCACCGGGGAACCACCCAGGTAAGCTCCTCGGACCTTCTAGAGCTCCCCTATCATCTTGCATGCAGATCTAAGTCGGGCGGATCCTTACCTCCAGCATTGCACCCGAGCAACACTAGCTTCGATCTCCGGCCAACTCCGGCGCTCCGGACTCCGGCCACCTCGACAGGTAGGCTCTAAACCTCCACTATAAGAACTCCATGATTTTATTTGAGGCCAGAGAGACCCCTGTAGTTTGGTCTTAAAGCTGGCACCCGAGCTAAGCCTCCCGGGCTCATCTCCGGCCGCCGCCGCCTCCGGCCGCCGGGCTCGACCCCGCGTGGACCCGAGACCTTCTGGGACTCCAAGTAACCGATGCTCAACCTTGCTGCAGGTCTGAGCCTGGCTTGATCCCAACTTGCCCAAGCCGAGCCTTGCTCATTCTTTGGTGGTTACTCCACCTTGCTCCGGCGACTCTCCGGCCGGCCTCCGACACGCGCAAGGTGAGCCCCATTACCCTCAGTCCCTACTGTACCATGCTCCAGTTAGATCACACGCAGACCAAGTATGTATTAAGTCGCAACATTACTAAATTGGGGCCCTTGTGTTTTTGGGCCAACTTGTAAATGGGCCTGGTCTCGGCCAAATATTGCGAGCACGGCCTCCGTCTCGTCGTAACAAACGCGCTGAAAGTTACGGCGCAGCTTTTGGACTCCCGGATTTGAGAACGAGTCGAAACATCGGATTAATGCATAACCTTAGGCAAATAAAATACGTTTTGGACTAAATGCGATTCGGACTTGCGGTATCCTTAGACAGCGTTGACACGCCTACTAGGCATCTTGTTAGAGTTCAGTAGGTCCTCACTGATCGAGAATTAGATTCTGTGCGGTAAATCGGCAATATTGCCCCGTATAAACACTCTGTTACTGTAGTGTCGTCGGGACGGGTATATGTGAGTCTAGTTCTGACTACAGTCTCTGTTCAGGGCCCAGCAGTTCGGCACCAGCCTCCGGTAGTCTAGCGGGAGTTCGGGATCGGCTTCTTCAGGTGGGTTTTATTTTCTTGGTCCTAGCATCTAACTCTATCATATTGGACGGGGTCAATTCAAAGCATCCTACTGGGGTTAAATATTGATGGGTGATGGCTTATGCATGTTAATGGGTTGAGTGTGATATTGGCATCGAACCACATTGATTGTTTTAATTCAAATATTATATGTTACGTTCACTTCAGTAATCATTATTCTAGATGCTACGGATATTGTTACACATCGATAGTACGTAGTCTCGTGTTTTGATGCTTCAGCTACCGTCTTCCTTCGACTATGCTATGGTAGGGCAACATGAGTTTACACGCCTCTACCTTATTCTGATTCGTGCATCATGGTTACTGCTTTACTATTCATATACATTGCGTACTTACCATACTATTGCTCATACATGTGGTTACTGTGCTCGAGGGCTGCAACACGTGTGCACCCGCGGTTTGGCCACACGTGAGGGGTGCACTTTTCCGGAAAAAGAGGTCGTAGGACCGTGTATACCCACGAGGGGACGTAGTGGGCCCTTATTAGCTGTGGGGTTGAGGCGCCGAGGTGCGAGCGGAGCGACCCTTGCCGGGCGTGGTCCGGCGCGGTCGCGGTTGCTGCAGGTACGGTATGGGCCGTCGGTAGTGGACCGACGCGGCAGGATTACAGGATGCAGAATACAGGTACCATTTTTCCCCTCCTTGGGAGGGTGGTTGCCCCAGTGGTCTTCACGGGTGTTTACTATATTCTCATGCTTGATACTTCTGTGTCACTGACACCCCACTCGGACAGGGTCCAGACGGGGGAGCGGAGGTGGGGGTGGTGAGGACGGGACAGGAGCAGTTGGTCGCTGGGGACCCTGGACTG
>JAQNDB010001447.1:0-50093 GCA_029204045.2 Tillandsia leiboldiana
CTTTACCATAACCCTGATCTATTACTACTTAGATTGTATACCATCGGTACGATCTGCTATTTCTCGGTCGTCGTGCACACTGGGATACATCTCCGGTGTGTCTCCAACCTCGGGTGACTGTTTTCAGGTCGAGCGGGTGTTGATAGTCGGGATGAGTTGGGTGAGTCACTGAGATAGAGCTTGACACTGGACAGCGATAAGAATCAAGTATTTAGTAATTTGTTGTATCAAGTGTAAGCCAATGAACGTAGTTATTGATATTGTAATTTAATCTTGATTAGAGTGTACGTAGTTAGTAATCTGATTGTTGCCAAGTGAGCCGTGCATATATAGAAAAGGCTCAATCCCAGTGGGATTGGGACTCTTCTATATATGTGGCGGCGTTTGCCCCCCTGTCTGGTTTGCAGTCCGATTTAAAAAAAAAAAAAAAAAAAAAATTTTAGACGCTGGTTTTGAACTCGGGGCATGACAGATTAGATTGGTATCAGAGAAATAGAAAATGCAGATGTCTAGGTTTGGCTAGGAACGAACCCTAGGATGACCGGTGTTACGAGAGAGCGCTGGTAGGTTCTAAGTCTGATAGGTCAAAACAGAAGTTGTGGGTCCGACCGTACTAACTAAATATTAACTATGCAGTTATGGCTCGCACTCGGCGTGGTGCTGGTGGTGGTCAAGGGCTGGCTGGGTCGGGGGTGTTGGTTATTATTATATAGGATCCACAAGGATCTAAATAGGTACTATCAAACAACTAGAGGGGGGGTGAATAGGTGTAATACTTAAAAACCAATCTCAGTGCAAAATAAAAACCAATGCGGAAATAAAAACAGCACACCGAGATATACGTGGAAACTCCAATCCAGGAGAAAAACCACGGGACCAACACGCAATAACAATCCACTAAGAATAGAAGAATAACAAGGTGATTACCGACTCCACGGACTCAACCCCTCCTTCAGCTTCTTCGGACCTTGCGCTGACCGGTTGGATATCCACGCAATAACAATCCTCTAAGAAAAGAAGAATAACAAGGTGTCAACCCCTCCTTCAATTTCTTCGGACCTCGCGCTCCACCGATTGCACGTCCACTGCACACGTTCGAATCCACGAACGCCACTCGAATCCACGAGCACACGTTTCGAATCCACGAAACGCCTTCAACACATCGAATCCACGATGTCACGTCGAATCCACGACGCAAATAGCCGATATAGAATATAGGCTTCGATGGTGATCCTTTGCTTAGATTATCATTGAGGAACCGTAGAAGAAATCTCTAAGCAAAGACTAGATCAATTCGACAAAGATAGATCATGGAAGAACCGTCGAATTGACCTAAAAGAGGCGAAAGAGAAGAACGATAAAAACCAGCCTCTAGGGTTGCTCACGAGTGTTTCTGAATATTGGTATTGGTCACCCTCGTTGAGAAACCCTAAGTATCTATTTATAACCCTTGGAAAAAGATAAAAGTCGGTTTAGGAAATTTATCCCGATGGGGCATTGTGTACCGGTACCAAATATCGCGTTCCGGTACGCAATGGTGCAAACCACAGATTTTTCTATTGTGTTCCGGTACGCGAGTCCGTGTTCCGGTACGCAGTGCAATTTACAGAAAATTCTGTGTCGGGTTAGAGGAACTTCAAGTGTGGTTCCGGTACGTAATGTAAAAACTGATTTTTCCAAGATAAGCTTTATCCAAATCAAACCAAGTACCGGAAACCAAACTTAAATTAGATTGTAAGTTAAATCCAAGTTCCTAAAACCAAGTCTAAACCGGTTTCACTAAGTTCCTGATTCCAATGATTATAAATGAACTTAAATCACCATGGTTTAATTAACCATACCTGAGTGTTATCTTGAGCTCATGTTGAATCTTCAATGAGTCTTCGAAAGCCGATTTGACAATTTGTTCCCTTTAAGACTCCGACTCAACTCACGAAATGTGCCAACACAAAATGCCGTAACAATCTCCCCCTTTGGCAATTTCGTGACAAAACCCAAAAATACATAAAGTCGCTCAAGTCACTCATCTTAAACCAAAAAGACGAAACTCAATGTTATCACCAAAACATTGATTTTCTTTGCGTGAAAGATCCAATAAATACAAAATACATTTGAACCAAACAGTCCTAGAACATACTCTATGACTTAGGACTTGGAGTCTTAAAGTGATGTAATTCCTGCAAAACAAAACTCCAAACAAAATCAAACGTTAGTCGTTAGAAGTTAAAATCCTACATTTGATTCGTCTTCCATTTGGTTCTTTTGTTTTTCCAGCTTTTGTTTTGTGGCTCTTTCAATCTTTCTTTATCTCCCCCTATCTTGAGCATCCATGTTCTCCCCCTGTCTTGAGCATCTATGTTCTCCCCCTTTGTGATGCAATCATTATTTTCTGTCTCCCCTTTTTATGATATGTCCATCATATGTCCATCATTTCCGTTCTCCCCCTTTTTGTCACAAATTGTCAAACAGTTAATATAAACAAAAAGTAAAAATACTAGGAGGATAAGTTCTTAGTTACAAGACGATTAGAGTTCTTGTTCATCACAACGTGAAAGGAAACTGAAAACCAAAAACAAGAAGGAAAAGAGATCACTCATCCTCATTTGAATCATCATCATCATCATCATGTGATGTTGGTCCATGCGATGTACTCGGTGCAGTTGCTCCAGTGACCACATCATCATGTTTGCACCCAAGGATATCGAAGATTTTCTTTAAACCATCCTCAAGTTTCTTGAAGCCTTGCTCCATCCTTTGCTCCATCTTTTGCTTTAATGAACGAACATCCCGATGCAAGGTTTGAAGAGTTATGACCTCATCTGGTTCAGGAGATTCTTGACGAGGTGGTGCACTCACTGTCGCTTCACTTGCATAGGCTTTGTATGCCCAAATGTCTTCAAAGTGCTAATTGACTTGGCTAAAGTGATTCCATCAATTGCCCCCAAGCCATAATCATATTTGGCACAAGAAATGTCCACTCCGTGATCTTCCAGAATACTAGTAATCAAGATTGGATACGGTAGAAGGTCACGTTGCCTTGATCCTTCAATGACATGTACCATTTGCTGCCAAATGAGAAATGGAATGTTGGTGTTAATTCCATTTGCACTTTCCGGGTGACCGAGGAAAAAGAGAAGTAACAATCGATCCCATCGAATCCTTTTGGTCCCCAGTGTGGGCAATAGGTTGTAGCATACAATTAAGGACAAAATATGATACTCTGGTTTTAGGTCCTTTGATTCAACATATGATCTGTTCGTGTGCGTCCCTGTCTTGCAAATAGAGTCCACAACCATATCCCAATGGGTATCATGTTGGAAATTACCCTCAGTGTAATAAAGACCAGAAGTGTCAACAGCTAATCCAAGGTTTGCACCAATTACTGCTGGAGTAATGTCAAACTTGACGTCTCTAACTGTTGTTTCAAAGACGAAAGCTCCGGTTTCATGGTCTTTTTGAAGTATGTTACCTCGCATGTAGAACTCCTGATGATCTCCACACAAAAGCCCATCTTAGGTTGAACTCTGCCAAGTGGCCGAATATGGCTTCGTTCCAAAAGTCTTGCAAAGTCTGGCACCTCACGACACATAGCTCGTTAAAGTTCACGTGTCGCTCTCCAATGCATGTGCGGTTCGCAAATCTGGCACAGCGTTTTGCACTCACATGCGGTTGACTTTCATCAACATTTGATCTCCGTTGAGAGTGCTCGCGTATTACCGGTCCACCGGTACTTCTACGCGGAGGAGAATCCGCATCCTTCTTTTTCCTTGAAGCCAAAGGTGCTTTCCCCTTTTCCTTGAACTGATTCCTCTTCATATTCTGAGGAATGTTCAGAATCTGAGCTAGTTGAATCCTCGTTGCGTGATCGCTTGGTAGCCTTTTTCTTTCCAGAACCGCGACCACGTCCACTTCCAGTGGCCATCAAAACCACTAGTGCAAGAAGCCATGAAAATACCATTTCCTACAAAGAACACAATGCAGTATGATTTGATCGTATAGGAAGGCTTAAGCATGTCTAAGAAACATTCTAACATGTCACAATTGATGATTCATCATTTAAAAATCATTTACATTAAAGCCCTAATTCTCAATTTCTTTTATGCTAAGAACATATGAAAATGTTAGATTCAATGAAATAAGCATGGAAACATGAATCTAATTAGATAAAAACCAACCATATATGTTCTAAACATGAATTAAGAGTGATTTAAGCAAGAGATTTCATTTGGAGTAAGGATCAACTCAAAAATCCCAAAATAAAACATCAAAACCTAAAAACTAGGGTTTTGAAACAAAAGTAAGCAAGATTAATGAAGAAACTTACAAATCAAAGCAAACAAATCACTTGATCTTGATGAAAAACCCCTTAGAGATGTTTTAGAGAGAGAGAGGGAGGGTTTTGAAGTGGGAGAGATGATATAAAAACATTGTAGTCTCGGAATATAAGGAATCCCAGATCGCGTACCGGTACCAGAAGTCGCGTACCGGTACGCAGTGTAAAAGCCGAAAAACCATCGTTCGGGATCCGGATTGACAGGCAGGGGGATCCGGATCCGCAATGTAGTTCCGGTACTAAAAATGTAGTACCGGTACGCAAGTGAAAAACCAGAAAACTTCACATTCGGGATCCGGATTGAATTTTCTAATCCGGATTGGATTTTCAGGTACTAAAAAAGGACGTACCGGAACAACAGAGCCAAAAAGCAAAAATTTCTTGAAACAAATCCAAACTTTGAAATCTTTTCAAATACCGATTTGTATACCATCAAGAAATTCATTTAAGTGCTTTGAAAAATAATGAATTCACAAAGATGTCATTCAATCCAATTAATTTCACAAAAATTAAAAAGATTTACTCCAAAATCATGAAAAATAAAGGTAAAACATTATAAACCGTTTTTCATGTTATATTCATCAAACACAAGTCATCAAAAATAATCTTGAGATCCAAAGTCTATCAAGATGTAACGGATTTACAAAGATGACATACGGAGATTTCCAAACGACATCAATCTTGAATTCTACCCTTTCAAATTGAGATAATCACTAAAATTCCTAAGGGTGGCTCTTTGAGCATCTTTCAACTATCCCAACTTATACCAACCAGGAGATTGTTCAAAATATAAGAGTTTTGCATATAAATCTCCAAATGCTTCAACTAAAAATTTCAAGAAATAATTTTCAAGCATCAAAACATGTGGTAGCTTCACACACAGACCGGACGACCGGGGTGGCAGCTCTTTCCAACATGTGGTGGTAGTTTTCATACTCCTTTCGGATGTAACTCTTTCCACATCTTTTGCAAATCATTTCAATACCCTTGTAAGAATGCAATCTCTTACGTGAAAGAATTAAATCCCAAATTTTAGTCTATCGGTTGTCTCACATTTATCACAATGAATTCACACAACCGAGATAGATTAAGCATCTAAAGATCACACATGATTTCTAAAATTTGATGCTTATAATATCAAAAACTCCTATAATGAAGTATCTTCAAGATTTATGATTATGGAGTAAAGTTGATAATCCATATAAAATTAATTTGGAGTGAATAAACGTGAAACCCTTTTTATTCAATGCACTTGTTTAGTAAAAACCCTTTTGTTCAAAAACAAAGTATAAAACGAAGAGCATTGAAAAACATGTAATGCAAAGATTAAGAAAGATATGAAGGGAAAACCAATCAAAGCATTACATACAGTCATAAGCTATTTAGAACTTAAGACAAGGAAAGATATCACCTTTCCGAATCCAAAATCGCTGGATTTTGGGTTGTCTTGATTCGTTGTGGCCGGGGGTTGTCCGCTTTGACTGTTGGTCCACCTTAGGTCTTTGCCTCACAGTGATCCACTTGAATGATTGATGTTGTGGCTCGGACCTTTGGTGGGTTGAGTGAACTCCTTTGACTTGATGTGTCTTTTGATTCCGTTGAGTTCGCTCCGTAGATGAAGTTGCCGAAGGACTCTTCTTTCTCTTTTTCGGGCAATTCTTCACCAAATGTCCTTCAAGTCCACATAAGTGACACGTTCTTCCTTTCAATTTGAATGTGGAACTTGAAGCATGCACAGTTTGATCCTTTTTAAATCCCAAACCAACCTTGCTTGTTTGACCTAATCCGGACATACAATCTAGTTTCTTGGAACCGGTTGAAAGCCTTTGTATGTCGAATTTGAGTTCATGAACTTGCTTGGTCAAAGCTTGGTTGGTGATATGAATCTCCTCAAACTGCTTTTCAAGAAAATCAATCTTGTTAATATGAGAATTAACGATCGTTTCCGATTGATTTATCTTTTCCTGGAGGATTTTATTATTATCCAATAAAAGCTCTCGTTCCTCCTCGAGATCATGAAGTTTGATCTTTAAAGCATGATTCTCGTCTTGATTCTCAAGTCGTTGCTTCCTCAACTTCTTGATATGTTTGGCCATCTTCTTAGATTCCGCAAGAAGTTGTTGATATGCCTCAACGAGTTCTTCCTCGTCCGACTCCCCCTCACTTGATGACTCTCCGCCGATTGTTGATGTTTCATACAAAATCAAAGGAGTAGAGTCAGTGACTAAAGATGATAAACAATTATTAGAAGAGGGAAAATGAGAGGCATGAGAAGCAACGATTTTTCCTTTTTCCTCTTTACTTGAGGTTGATTCATTAGAAGTAGAATCGTCCCAAGTTTTCGCTTGCAAAGCCTTCTTTTTATATGATTTCTTAGAAGGACAATCCATTAAAAAATGGTCGTAGCCTTTGCATCGATAGCATTGGATTTCCCCTTCGAAATCATCTTTTTCTTTTTCTTTAGAAGGTTTTGCAAAGCTTTTGAGGTTAGAGGATTTAGAACCCGATGATCCTTTAGAAGGTTTCGTGGATGAAGATCCATCGGTTCGATTCTTCCAAAATTTCCGACGAAATTTCTTTACGATCCGCGCCAATTGTTCTTCAAAATCGGCAAAAGAGATTTCATCGTCGGAACTTGATTCGCTATCTTCTTCCTTTGTTGATTTGAATGTAATACCTGTAAGCTTAGAAGAAGACTTGGAAGAAACTTGATTAGTAGGAAAAGTCATTTCATAAGTTTGCAAAGCACCTACTAATTCCTCTACACTCATCTCATCCGGATGACTAACGGTTTCAATGGCGGTAACCTTTGCCCTAAACCGTTCCGGAAGAGTCCGAAGTATCTTTCTTACAATTTTCGACTCCGGGATCTTTTCTCCTAAATTAGCACATGTATTTATTACATCTTGAAGTCTAGTGTAATAATCTGTAAACAATTCATGCTCTTCCATATGAATAGAGTCAAATTGACTTGTAAGCATCTGGAGCTTTTGAATTTTTACAAGATTAGTACCCTCATGTGTAATTTTGAGAATATCCCAAATTTCCTTCGCGGTTTCACACGCGGAAATTCTTGTGAACTCAGTCGAGGAAAGAGAGTTAAAAAGAGCGTTCATACCTTTCCCATTGTAAGAAGATCTTTCGAGTTCCTCTTTGGACCATCTAGAGCGAGGTTTTGGGGTAGTAGAATTTCCTACTTCCTCAACAGGATGCACCCAACCGCATTCCACGGATTGCCATACTCGCTCATCAATTGCGATGAGAAAAGCTCTCATCCGCACTTTCCAATAAGCATAATTAGTCCCATCAAAAAGAGGAGGTCTATAAATATTACCACTTTCACCCAACATGATAGATAAACCTAAAACCCGCTCTGATACCAATTGTTGGTTATTATTATATAGGATCCACAAGGATCTAAATAGGTACTATCAAACAACTAGAGGGGGGGGTGAATAGGTGTAATACTTATAAAACCAAATCTCAGTGCAAAATAAAAACCAATGCGGAAATAAAAACAGCACACCGAGATATACGTGGAAACTCCAATCCAGGAGAAAAACCACGGGACCAACAAGCAATAACAATCCACTAAGAATAGAAGAATAACAAGGTGATTACCGACTCCACGGACTCAACCCCTCCTTCAACTTCTTCGGACCTTGCGCTGACCGGTTGGATATCCACGCAATAACAATCCTCTAAGAAAAGAAGAATAACAAGGTGTCAACCCCTCCTTCAATTTCTTCGGACCTCGCGCTCCACCAATTGCACGTCCACTGCACACGTTCGAATCCACGAACGCCACTCGAATCCACGAGCACACGTTTCGAATCCACGAAACGCCTTCAACACATCGAATCCACGATGTCACGTCGAACCAATGACGCAAATAGCCGATATAGAATATAGGCTTCGATGGTGATCCTTTGCTTAGATTATCATTGAGGAACCGTAGAAGAAATCTCTAAGCAAAGACTAGATCAATTCGACAAAAGATAGATCATGGAAGAACCGTCGAATTGACCTAAAAGAGGCGAAAGAGAAGAACGATAAAAAACCAGCCTCTAGGGTTGCTCACGAGTGTTTCTGAATTATTGGTATTGGTCACCCTCGTTGAGAAACCCTAAGTATCTATTTATAACCCTTGGAAAAAGATAAAAGTCGGTTTAGGAAATTTATCCCGATGGGGCATTGTGTACCGGTACCAAATATCGCGTTCCGGTACGCAATGGTGCAAACCACAGATTTTTCTATTGTGTTCCGGTACGCGAGTCCGTGTTCCGGTACGCAGTGCAATTTACAGAAAATTCTGTGTCGGGTTAGAGGAACTTCAAGTGTGGTTCCGGTACGTAATGTAAAAACTGATTTTTCCAAGATAAGCTTTATCCAAAACAAACCAAGTACCGGAAACCAAACTTAAATTAGATTGTAAGTTAAATCCAAGTTCCTAAAACCAAGTCTAAACCGGTTTTCACTAAGTTCCTGATTCCAATGATTATAAAAGAACTTAAATCACCATGGTTTAATTAACCATACCTGAGTGTTATCTTGAGCTCATGTTGAATCTTCAATGAGTCTTCGAAAGCCGATTTGACAATTTGTTCCCTTTAAGACTCCGACTCAACTCACGAAATGTGCCAACACAAAATGCCGTAACAGGGGGGCTGCCCAAGCAACTGCTGAAAGTGGGGGCCCAGAGATCCCCGACAGAATGCAAAGATTTGAGGACTAGTTGGCTCAAATGGCTGCAATGATACAGCAGTACATGCAGCGGGAGGCTAATGTTCCTACTGCACCTGCACCACCTGCAGCACCAGCCTCTGCGACTGAGGGACCTCCTGTTCCTCCTGCACCAGTACCACCGACTGAATCGGCTGCATCTGAAGCCGTTGCTGCAACTGTAGATGCTCCCGGGGTGGCAGGGGGTAACAATCCTAACAATCCTGCGGCCCTGGAAGCTGCCAGAGCAACGTACAAGGAAGAAAGATCAAGAGTCAGGGGAGTCCTGCTGGAGTTTAATAAATTCAAGCCCCAAGAATTCTCAGGCCGTGAAAAGGACCCCTGGGCCCTTGAAGAATGGCTAAACCACATGGAGAAGCTGTTTAGAGATTTGGACACTGAAGAGCAAGATAAGGTGACGCTGGGGGTGCACTGCCTCGGTGTCAGCGCAAGCTTATGGTGGCTGCGCTACCAACGCCACAATTTTTCTCCTGATGCACCTAAGCCTACCTGGGAGCAATTTAGGGTGGCTCTGTACCACCGCTACCTAAAGGAGACAGCACGAGAGGCATTAGAGCGGGACATGGAAAACATACGCCAAGGAGACCACACCCTGAGGGAGTACGAAGAAGAATTTACAAAAATTGCTGACTTGGTGCCACAAGTGGTGCAGGACGAGCGTCGCAAGGTTAGATTATTTACTCAAGGCCTGCGACACGAGATCCGGCGTCAGTTGTCTTCACATTTGATCACCGACTACGACGAATGTATCGAGCGCTGCCTTGCCATTGAGGCTGAATTGAAAATCTCCCGGGCTGAGCGGGCAGCGATGGATAAAGGAAAAGGGATGAAGCGACAGTTCGCTGGAAATGGGGAGGGATCATCTGGATCAAATAGAAGACCCCCTAGACCCCCAGGAAATCAGAACCAAGCCAGTGGTTCTCGGACCTTCAATCGACAACAAAGGGCGAGGCCTTGCGTCTTCTGCGGGGCAGATCATCAACCCATGACTTGCAACCCGCGCCACGGAAGATGCTATAATTGTGGTCAGCCTGGCCATATCTCTGCTAACTGCCCGCGGAGATCTGTTGCGAACCCACCAGCATTGGCTGTGCCACATCTTGCTGTCCGGCCTCCAGCGCCAACCCAGAGCGTGGCTGCCTCAAATCGTCTTTCATCGCGCCAAACTGAGGGACCCCGCCAAGTGACGGGAGGACGGGTCTATGCTCTGACACAGCATGGCGAGCCGTCAGGGGAAGGCCCATCGGGAGTTTGAAATGTTGAAACAACGATGTAATAAATTAATACTTAGAAAACTGATATTTTGGGTGTTTTAGAAACTTTTAAAGTATGTTTTGTTAAGTTTCGGGGACGAAACTTCTTAGAAGTTGTGGGTGATGTAGTAATCTAGAATTTAAAAGTCTCTGTTTGCTTTTAAATATTTAAAATTTGTCAATTTTTGCAAAAGTGGAGAGATAGTGGGTCAATAGTGGGCCCAGAGATATCGACTTTTGATCGGGGTCTGATCTAGAAAATCCGAGATCACCATTGCGATCGTCTCGTCGAAACATAGAAGTTTCATATTCATATGTTTTCGATCCGACGGTCGGATCTTCCAGAAATCAGAAATCAAAAAGCGGGCCCCGCGACTTAAGTGAATAGTAACCCTCGAGTTTTTAATCCCTCGCTTTCACTAATGGCCGAACCACTATCTAGAGTTTTAACCTAGAGGTATGAGTAATGGAACCTAGCTAATTTCGACGTTCTGAGCGCGATGGCACTGACGGATTTCGCGTTTGGCAACCCGGGTGCATCGAAGTGCGTGCCACGTGCGATAATTCGACGAACTTTATGGAACGACTTTTAATCCGAGCGTCGAACAAACCAAACAAACATGCTACCTGACAGGTCTCGACGAGCCGGACGTCGTGGCGAAGTTTGTTTCACAAAACGGCGATCGGATTACCTCGAAATGCGCGAAAAGTGCAGTATTTTGCAGAAAAACCCATAATTTTCTGCTCCGAAGAATATGCGGCTTACAGATGAGGGACTTGACAGTAAAAGGACTAACTTTTGTTAAGGACTTATGTCCAAATACTGTTAGTTGAAGGGGTTTTGTGCAAATGTGCAATTAACACATGCACACACGTGTTGGAGTATTCCCGAACCCCTGCCTCTTCCTCTTCGGTAACTGAAGCTCCACCAAACTCTTCAGCTCGCAACCGCCGCGGCCCTTCAGCTGCCGAAACGGCCGGCCACTCGGGTCGCCGGAATTTAGCTAGAGAAGGTTATAAATAGTAGTCCTCTCTTGAGCTGTGACAAACCAAAGCCATAGGTTTAGCTAACCTTCTTCTGAGAGCTCCACTAACAAGCAGCAACCAAGCCCTGGTGAGCCCTACCCCAGCCACCGCCGAGCGCCGCCGCAGCCATTTTCTTTTTCTCCTCTCTCTCCGACTAAGTGTGAAGTTGGACCAGACCTCTTCAAGGTTGGATTGGGAGGTGTCTGAGGAATCCCTGGTGCTTGAAGGACCCTGCTGGAAGTTGCCGTGGCCGCGCGTGCAAGTGGGACCGAGATCCGGCTTCCTCCTTCTTCCCCGAGCTCGGCCAAGGTGAGGGTTTCAAACCAGTGTATGTTAGCCCTCTAGACCACGTGCAGTCGGTTTCCTAGGCCCTAAGAATCATCCCAGCAAATCCCCGAGCCCCCATGCACCACGGTTGGCCGGCGGCCACAATGGGTCGCCAAAACTAAAATCCTTAACACGCTTCAAGACAACTCAAAGGATATGAGCGAAACTACCCGACACACGATCAGGAACTAGCAGCAATCGTCTTCGCTTCAAAGCTTGGGAGACATCAGCTTTTGGAGTTCATCGTAATGTGTTCTCGGACCACCAAAGCCTTAAGTATCTGTTCACTCAGAAGGAACTGAATCTGCGGCAAAGACGGTGGTTAGAGTTGCTAAAGGACTATGATTTATCCATTCAGTACCATCCCAGAAAAGCAAATGTAGTAGCGGATGCTTTGAGCAGGAAAGGGCAGATTGAGGGGACATCAGCGGGCGCGATTACTCAGCAGGATAGCTTGATTGCAGAGTTCTCGCGGTTGAGGTTGGAGGTGGTACCGACAGGAACGGTCGCGCGACTATTGTCCTTAATAGTCAAGCCTACATTGTTCGAGAAGATCCGGGAAGGCCAAAGGACCGATACGCAATTACAGCTTGTCCGGGATAGGATTTCCCCGGACCAGGAGGGACACTTTTGTTAAGGAATTTGTTTTGGCGCATTTCGTGAAAGTGTTGAGTCTTGAAGATTGAAGATGAAGAAGTTTGGATCATATAACTCAATCTCAAGAAAGAAGAATTCAAAAGGATCAGGTATGTTTAACTAATTATTTTTGGTGATCCGAATACTTCTTATAGTGTAGAAACACTTGGATGAATTTTTAATTGCATAAAAATAAAAAACTGGTCATGGGACATGTTCAGGATCCGGATCAGACACAGCAATCCGGATCCCGAAGGGTGTTGATTCATACGCAAATCCAATCCGGATCCAAGCCATTTCTGATCCGGATCCCGAACATTGGTTTTTGCTGAAATGTATGAACGATCCGGATCAGGCATTTCAATCCGGATCCCGAACCTTTGTTTTCTGGAAATTGTCTGTTTCGTTACGACAATCCGGATCGCCGTAAATCTGATCCGGATCGTCGTCCTGTAAAATTCCAGAAAATGTTAGTTTTTGATTCTTATCCTCTTCCAACGGTTTCTAACCTATAAATAAACCCTATGATTCTTTTTCTAGGGCAAGCCGCATAAGCCGTAAAAGCTGAATAAAATAAAAGACGGCCATATAAATCCACCTATAGAGAAGAAAGGAAATCAATAGATTTAATCCTATGTTTCTTCATCTATATTGATTGATTTGATTCTAGGGTTTCATACTCAGATTTTGAATAGAATCAAATCAATGAATACATAGATGGTATTTCCGATCTATTTCTAATCTAAGTATTCGGCGGATCATCACCCCAAAATCGGCGCGTGGACTCGCGTGGCCTTGTGGATTCAAGGTGCTACCGCTCTCGTGAATTCGTAGCGAGGTACGTTCGTGGATTCGAGACGTGCTACTGGGTGAAGACCGTGGATTCGGTCAGACGTCGTGGATTCGGCGTTGGACGCAGATCGTGGATTCGAGAAGCGTTGCGGAGCGAGCGGAGAAGATCAACTAGGAGCGTATGGAAAAAGGTTGAGTCATCTGTGAGTACGGTATATCACCTTTGTACGTGTTATAATTCTAGTGGATTTCACCGTGTTATCGGTCCCGTGGTTTTTTACTCCGGTTTGGAGTTTTCCACGTAAAAATCTTGCGTGTTATTTTTTATTTCCGCATTGGGTTTTATTGCGCAACGATTTTTGAGTGTTTAAACGTTTACACCTATTCACCCCCCCTCTAGGTATTTTTTCTCCTATTTAGATCCATATTATACATAACCCGACAAGTGGTATCAGAGCGGGAATAGGGTTGTAAACAATGGCTGAAGGTGGAAACATCAACAGACCCCCGTTTTTCGATGGAACAAATTATGCCTACTGGAAAGTACGGATGAAAGCATTTCTTATTTCCATCGACGAACGGGTGTGGCAATCTATCGAGTTAGGATGGTCAGATCCAACTGAAGTTATTGTCGATGTTCACACCATCAAACCTAGGTCGAAATGGACCAAAGAAGAGATAGACTTATCTTCTTACAATGGCAAAGGAATCAATGCTTTATTTAATGCCTTGTCTCAAACTGAATTCTCTCGCGTCTCAGCATGTGAGACTGCGAAAGAAATCTGGAATGTTCTTCAAGTTACACGTGAGGGAACTAACCTTGTGAAGATTCAAAAGCTGCAAATGCTTACGAGCAGATTTGACTCTATTTTCATGGCAGAAAATGAATCATTCACAGACTACTATACACGATTGCAAGACATCGTAAACACATGTGCTAACTTGGGAGAGAAGATTCCAGAATTTAAAATTGTAAGAAAGATCTTAAGAACTCTTCCTGAAAGATTTCGTTCCATGGTTACGGCCATTGAAACTATTAAACACCCGGACGAAATCCGTGTAGAAGAATTAGTTGGTTCATTACAAACATATGAAATGACATTTCCTACTAACTATTCTTCTGGAAAGGCATCTACTTCTAAGTCTTCAGGTTTTGCGTTGAAAACTACAAAAGAAGAAGACACGGATTCATCCTCCTCAGGCGATGACGAGAACCTATCTATGGAGGACTTTGAGAAGTAGCTTGCTCTCTTGACAAAAAATTTTCGCCGAAACTTTCGAAGGGATAATTCAAGTAAAACTTCATCCTCCGAAAAGTGGAAGAAAGGCAAAGGTTTTTCAAGCCAAAAGTCAAGAAAGCAAGAAAGTTTTTCAAAGTATAAGAAAAGCTCAGAAGGACAAGTCCAATTCTTCAAGTGCCGAGGATACGGCCATATCTCAACGGAGTGTCTAAATAAGAATCCGTCCAAGAAGAAGGCGATGCAAGCCGTCACTTGGGATGACACCTCAACGACAAATGAGTCATCTTCAAGTGATGAAGAGAACAACGCAACGGCATTCCACTCGTCCGCATCTTCACCCTTCATGTGCTTAATGGCAAGTACATCCGACTCACTGTCCAACCCCACTGTTGAAAAGATTGCAACGGACGATGAATCGGATAATTCGGAAGGTGAAGACTTTGCTCTTGCCTACCATAAACTTCTGAGGGATTCAAAAAAACTGGCAAAGCAAAACAAGAGTTTGAGTGGGAGATTGTAGGATCTCGAAGAAGAAGCAAAAAGGGCAACTTCTCTCTCAAACGCTCTTGAAGTGGAAAGGGATAATCTGATTAAAGTAAATGTTTCCCTTCAAGAGTCCAATGAGCATTTCGAGAAGAATTATGTTGTCACGCCCCGGGGTCGAAACTGCGACCCGGGCCCGCCAACAGATCCGCCACCTATGCCAACCTGCATAGGCGAAGCGTCCTACCTGCAAGAAAAGTACTATAACTAAACAGATATCAGAGCTATAAATAAATAATCTGCTGTAACTAAAATCAATCACTGTACAACTGGAAATAAAACAACACTGTCTGCCTCCCAAAATAATAATAATAATAATACAATATCCTCAAGTACAAGCTCTAAACCCAACCGGGAGGTAACTCCAATATACAACAGTGTACAGTCTCTCAATACAAAATATCCTCACTACAATAGTCTCTCAAAAGAGGAAAAAGAAACAACTAATCCACTGATGATCTCCTCTGAAGGGTACCGCTACTCTCCAACGACGGGTAGGGATCTAGCTCGCGACTCCCTCGCCTCGATCAACAACCGCAGAGTCAGCAACACCCGCTAAGACTCTGCAAAACAAAGGAGAGGAAAGAGAAGGGGGGGAAACCCCCAATGGGTGTGAGAACTACACCAAAAGGGAGTTCTCAGTGGGTACCACCGCCAGACCCGACGGTCTGCCCACCAAGTCCTCAAGAGACAAAAACTAACCCGAGTCATAAGACTGAAATGAGTAAACAGGAGACTCACAATAGCTACCCTACCCCTAACTAAAGGCTAAAAGGGGAGAACCAAACAGTGGTATGCAACCACTAGCACATGAAGTGCACCATCGACCCAATCGAGCTGACTGCCACATCTGGTCCAGTCAAACCTGCGCCCACCTACAACCACCTCCCGCTGACGGGCGGGAATTACGTAGGGCGTCCAAATGGACTAGCTCGCTATCGAGTATTGGCTCATGCAGGCTACGGTCAAAATCCATGCTCTCTCTTAGAACGGATAGAATCATGATGCTCAACCTCTCACACAGCGGTCAAAGTACTCGCAACAACACGGGACCACCGTCAACCAGACGGCTCTCAACAATACTATCACTGATCTACAACCAGCCTGCACTCGGCCCCCAGGCACGAGTGTAACAATAAAAGTATTTGACCGAAATAAACTCAATCGAATGAACCGGTATAAAACCCGGTACTGCCTGCTCTGTCCAAATGACCGGAACCCAACACGGTCTGACCGGCACCCAACACGGTCTAACCGGAACCCAACACGGTCTGACCGGAACCCAACACGGTCTGAAGCCTACTCCGGAGCGGCACTCGAGGGGAGCTACCCACACGAGTAAAGCATCTCTGTCATCAATATCACCAGTATCTCTAAACAGCAGGACTTGATCATCAATCTGATCAAAGTGGGAAAACTCAACCACCAAGGAAAGACCCGACCTCAATCGGATGCAACTGAACGATAAGTGGGAAACTCCATCCACTAAGTAAAACTGATACCCAATCAGGTGCATAGAGAAACATCCGGTCAACCGCCCAATATCCGCGGTTGCCGCAAAGCCCCACAACTAAACCAACCTGTCCCAGACACGAAGTCCCGACTACACTACCCAGACCCCTGCTCGAACCCGAGCAACACTGACCACCTGACTAACAAGAAGGAGAAAGGAAAAGCATGGTTTCTCCTAAGTCAAGTTCCAATAAGTAGTGCAGCAGTAAAAGATGGCCTACCTACATGACCATACAAGCATGCAAATGTCCTCAAGGAAATAAAGGGGGGTAAAGCATAATAATAGTTCCTTTAGGAATAAACAACATGCCGGAATCCCAAAACTAGACCTGTCCACAATTCAGGGTTCATCACTAGAATGATCATAATAACTCCTCAGAGTACAAATCCACACATAGCTACGAAATCCTGTCCCAAAGCATAATCCAACCACGTGAAAGGCTATGTGCTAACATGGCATGTTACATAATCTCATAGGGTAACATTATCCTAGGTAAGCTTACACTAGTCATCACATAGATGTCCAAGTCATGCAAGTCCTCAGTATATCTCATAAATACTATTCTTGCAATCATTTATACCAATATCATTAACCAGCTTACCTACTTACCAACATAACCCATGTACCCTACACATGCATGCATCAGTCATAGAGGGGTGACATCCCCACAAGTGGACTTATATTTGCCACGGCATAATCATTGCCTTAAACAATTACTGATAATAAGCTTACCCACCTGAAGCGCTTAAACCAAGGCAAACCTGAAGTCGGTGAAGTGGGTAGACGCCCAGGGTCGAAAATCTGCCAACATAACATCCTCTGCACCAGTCGCGCAAGCCTTGGCTCCAAACAACTGAAAACACCCCTGAGTACATCAATAAGGCTCAACATTACACTTTTATTCCAAAATTAACCAAGCATACACAATCTGAAAATCAGTCCCAAAGCCGTGCTTATTTCACCTGCTGCAAGTGCCCAGAAAAATCCAATAAAAATACCACAGTAATCCTCGCGTCGATACCTTCGAAACGAGTACCTGCACGTCCAATTCCGAGCTTCCTACACTGAGAAACAATTCCGACAAGGGAACCACCCCGAATTAAACTACTCTCAAAAACTGTAGCAATAACTACTGTTCACAGATATTCTTCACCTTCGAGAAATATTCAGAAAATTCCAAGAAAATTTGGGCATATTCCTCGTGATGTGTAGATGCAAATCGCCTCTTGAATCGCCCCAATCCGATGCCTGTGCGCGTAGATATCACCGAAACACCGCTCCACTGTCCCAGAACTCCGCCCCAGAAAAGAGGTTACAAGATGATCCGAAAAACCCATGAAAAGCTCGGAATGGGAAAAACCAGTAAACATGGGAAACATAGCCCTACCAGTCGTGAAGCCAACGGCGCAAGAATCACTGAAAAAGGTGCTCGGGGTAAGCCGGGGGAGTCCTCGCACCAAAACGCGACGAAGAAGACCACATACGAACGAGCGTCGCGCTGCGCCGTAAAAATAGAAACCTCGATAAGCGTGCCACCAAAAATCCCAAAACTTTGCAGAAAGATGCAGCCAAACTCGGGGATCATCTTTGCTGAAGGCACCCCGGCGAGAGGAGGCTCGGAAATGGCGGAAAAAGGGAGAAGAAGAAGGCTCGGATCGCCTTTTATAGGCTGCAGAAACAATTGAGGAAATACCGGTTATGTCCCGATTTCCGGGCGCTGGGGGTTTTCGGGCGCGCACTGTAGCAGCCCGAAATCCCCGCGCGCGAACACTGTAGCCGCCCGAAACCATCCTGGGCCTCCACGTCGCCCGCCAAACAGGCGACAGCCGAACCCGCCGCACGCGTCGCGCCGCGTGGCCACCCGCGGACGACGACACGTGGCACGCACCCGGTCAGCGCCCGCCTGCCGCGCCCACGTGCCCGCCTGACGCCGCCGCCTGCCACCCCTGCCGCGCACTGTTCCGAGGCCCCACCGTGCTCCGTGGTCCCAGCCTGCGTGAGCCCGCCAACCACAAGCCGCCACGTGTCCCGCCGGTCCATGCACCATGCCCGCCTGCTCCGTAGACCAAGTCCACTAAACCGACCACTCCGACACTGCCGCGTGTCCACCCCGGTCCACCGTGCGCCCCGCACTCCCTCGTAGACCGCGCCCCGCGGACCGGCCCACTCCCGAGCCGCCACGCGTCCAGCCCCCGGTGCACGCCTGCCGCGTGGACCGGGCGGCCCGCGCCTCCGTCCGCCGCGCTGCCTGCGGCCGCTCCGCCGCTGCCGCCGCCGCCGGAAACACTGTTCCGGCGTGAACAGTGTCCGGTGGTCAAAAATAACAAGTGGGTAGTCCGTTTTAACCGTTTTCGCGCGCTGAATCCGAATTTGATGTCCATTTCGCCAAATTCCAACTCCAAAATTTGCCGAAGGCATCCGGAAAGGTAATCCTTGGTCCGAACTTCGCACTGAGTCCATATTTAATATCCACTTCGCGCGAAACCACATCGGGAGCTCCGACGGAGTCCACCGATCACCCGCGTGATCCAGTTAACACACTGAGCCCAACACTAATGTCCAATTGGGGCACAAATCCCACCAACACGCCACATAGGCCTTCGGAAGCTGTAGATGAAACAGTGCTCCACTAGTGGGAGTTTCGGGTCTTCACATCCTCCCCCACTAAAGAAAGTTTCGTCCTCGAAACTAGCTCAAATCCAGCAAGAGTCACAAATACCCCGGGTAGGTATCCATCAATAACGCCTCCAGCTCCCGAAACACCACCCTCCCCGTGATTACTCCCCACCAACAACAACAACAAGTACGGCATGGCCCGATGTGCAATTCTCTCATCACTCGAGCCAGAAATCGCAACGGGCGTCCCTCGTACTCCAACAATCACAGATCTCTAAAGGGGCAAGTCAAACACGGGCGGGGGATCCAAAAGCAAAACACTCCTGAGCTGAGACGTGAAACAACACAGAGGCTCGATCAAGAGCTGGGGGAAACAGAATAACCATCCGTGCAACACGCACCAAACCACCTCCTGGTGTCAATCTCAACAAGGCGACCCGAAGCATACCCACACATTCATCCAATGAAGAAAATAATCCAATAGCTGGGGTCTTCACTCGGTTACTTCCCGATCCAAAATCACCCGAGTGGCCTACTCAACCACGGGCTATCCTCAAAAGGGATCCTCAAGAGACGCAATCTCATGCCACAATTGGTCACTCAACATGCCACATAACCCCAACAGACCCACGGGTGGGAGTCGATCTCTCAACTAATAAAGGACACCCTGACGGGGACCAAACCGTCAGTGAACGGGACTGAAAACTGGCTAAAAAGGCGATCATAATGCTGGTGCCCAAACTCGCGGTCAAAAATCCGAACCAGCAACGACAATCCGCGAAAATCCCACTCAGGATGCTGAGTAAACAGAACTGATAGCCAAGCAGGCATGGCCTACGCCCAAGTACATCAATCAAAGCTGGAAATAAAAAGGCGTACTGAAAGGCTCAACCGTGGAATCCAAGCTGCCTGCAAACAGCGGTACATCCTGCCACAAGACTCATAGGGTTGGACTAATGAAGTGTGGACCGAAGATCCACCCACGGTAACTCTACCGCCACAAAGGGGAGGCATCACTAAATCACACAATTCCATCTCCCAACACAGGAAACACTAGCATTGGCGCTAATATCAGACACATTATCCATTGGCCATGCTCTCTCGGCACCGCCAAGTCTAGAAGCTCCTCACCTTAAAAACGAAAGTTGGTCTCAGTCAACTTGAATAACATCCAATAGGTCGGGTTCCACCGCCGCCCCTACGGCTCGAACAAAGCGACCCAAGAAGGTATGCTTCTGCAGCTACAACTTGTACCTCAATAACTTGGCATACCGCTTCATCCACACAGGCATGGTAGCACATCCACAAAGTGCTCCTCGTGCTCCAAGTCACTCTGGGAGTAAATCGAAATATCCTCGGAAAACACCACTCCCAGTCCGTCCAAGTACAACTGGGACATACAATCCCTCAGATCTTGAAGTCCACAGGGCATTCGTCATTCCATTGGGCCTCGCTAACAACTCATAATGCCACCACCGTGTCCAAAACGCCATCTAGGCGAAGTCCTCGGCTGTCTAACTCCAAGTGGGTACTCGCATCATACACCAACTGCCGGAGTATAATTCCATCATAAGGTCCTGGATACCATAAAAGGACCCTCACATTCGTGTATCAATGACGTGGCATCACCACAGTATACCAACGGCGTGGCACTAGGTCAAACAGACCCCTCGATCCATCAGATCCTGCAACTATGCCATCAGCTCTCCCAGCTCTACCGGCGATATCCAATGAGGTGCTATCCAGGGTGGCGCGGTTCCCCGAACCACGTCAAACGCAATCCCTATCTCCCTAACCGGCGGCATTACCAACAACTAAGGTGAAATCACACCCGGGATCTCGTGGGCAACAGAGATATCCCCGAGTCCCGGTGCCGCCGTAAGCACCTCTCACCCTGTCGCCAAAACCTGAGTGCTCTAACAATCTCAACAAGCAAGCCTCCTTTTGTCTGCCTTGCCGAAGATCAAAGTCCTCTCTCGCCGCAGTCAAACATTCTGTGGCATTGTGCCAAACAATCTCAAGCACAGGGTCGAAACACCGAATTGCTACAATTCCCAATAATTCTGCCGGTAACTCGCGGTCTCGGCCACACTGGACATGATCCAAAAGCCTCCTCCACGTGCACAACAACAACAGGAACCTGTACCTCTAGTGCACGTGGTAACAAATCTGCCTCTAACCCATGCAAGAGTGGAACATGCTCTAACTCCGACTACTGTGGTGAAATCCCACCTGCGACACTCAATCCACTACCGTGGCGCCCTCCAACTGGGCGGCACAGATTCATCCGCTCAAAGCAAGTGGTTGTCGCTCAATCTGCCTGAAAATCAGGACTATCACTAGGAAGCACGACCCCTGTCTCTGATCACATTGAGGCGACGAATGAGGTCCTCCGCAGATAACGAATCCACGCTACCGCTGTGCCACTCCGATATGAATACTGATGCTGCCATCGGGGTCCACCCGACCTCTGACATCTCGGAAACTCGTTATCCAGGAAAAAGAAATTAGACATGCCCCTGCCGGCCGATCTGTCCTCCATCACCCGGCGCCAAGCGCCAAAATCCAGAACTCACCTCTGGCGGCAGATCCCTATCCAAAGGAACTGCAATGCCACGCTCCATACATAATGCCTGCTCCAACGAGGCGTCTAAATCTACAATGGAGGGACTGAATAACAGAAAGGTGTCCTGGCGCAATCCACTCTCAGTCTTATATATCCTATGCGCCTCGTCCCTCGAATCTGGAGCGCGCAGTTCAACAACTGCATACACTCTCTAGCACAGGGAGGCTCACACCACCAACCACGACTCTACCTCCAAAGGCTCCAAACTCAATCTTACGAGTCGGGGTGGTTCATCTGCCAAATATGGCTCAATAGGTCGATCATGTCCCACAGCTCACCAGCTGTCAACCATCCACCCTGCCTCGGTGCCTCGACACTAAACTTTGGCACAGAGGGGGCTATTCAGTGCTCCGACAACTGTGTCACCAAGACCAGCTGCTCACTCTGCCGCTGATAAGCTTCTGACAATCCTGTCATCTGGGTCCGGGGTTCTCTGACCTCAATCCGGGTATCCGGCCCAAAACCAACTGCTCAAGCTCAACAGCTATGACAGGATGCACACGGGTCAAAACCCAGCGTCGGGGAGACACCGCTCGCCACGACGAAACAACAAAACAGCACACAACAACACTCGACCCAATCCAGCGAAAGTCTAAAGCATGTCACCCGTTCCACAGCATTATGTTGTCTGCAGCCAACATAATCACTTAGGAGAATAAACATGCCAATCACTCCTCCCGTCCCTTGGGAGAGGTATAAAACTCAATCAGGACTCTCGCTAAAAATCACGACTCTCACAAAGTCAACCAAGGGTCAAACCATAAGCCTAGGGTTTCTAAGTCCACCATGACCTACAACCTAGGCTCTGATACCACTCTAATCTGTCACGCCCCGGGGTCGAAACTGCGACCCGGGCCCGCCAACAGATCCGCCACCTATGCCAACCTGCATAGGCGAAGCGTCCTACCTGCAAGAAAAGTACTATAACTAAACAGATATCAGAGCTATAAATAAATAATCTGCTGTAACTAAAATCAATCACTGTACAACTGGAAATAAAACAACACTGTCTGCCTCCCAAAATAATAATAATAATACAATATCCTCAAGTACAAGCTCTAAACCCAACCGGGAGGTAACTCCAATATACAACAGTGTGCAGTCTCTCAATACAAAATATCCTCACTACAATAGTCTCTCAAAAGAGGAAAAAGAAACAACTAATCCACTGATGATCTCCTCTGAAGGGTACCGCTACTCTCCAACGACGGGTAGGGATCTAGCTCGCGACTCCCTCGCCTCGATCAACAACCGCAGAGTCAGCAACACCCGCTAAGACTCTGCAAAACAAAGGAGAGGAAAGAGAAGGGGGGGAAACCCCCAATGGGTGTGAGAACTACACCAAAAGGGAGTTCTCAGTGGGTACCACCGCCAGACCCGACGGTCTGCCCACCAAGTCCTCAAGAGACAAAAACTAACCCGAGTCATAAGACTGAAATGAGTAAACAGGAGACTCACAATAGCTACCCTACCCCTAACTAAAGGCTAAAAGAGGAGAACCAAACAGTGGTATGCAACCACTAGCACATGAAGTGCACCATCGACCCAATCGAGCTGACTGCCACATCTGGTCCAGTCAAACCTGCGCCCACCTACAACCACCTCCCGCTGACGGGCGGGAATTACGTAGGGCGTCCAAATGGACTAGCTCGCTATAGAGTATTGGCTCATGCAGGCTACGGTCAAAATCCACGCTCTCTCTCAGAACGGATAGAATCATGATGCTCAACCTCTCACACAGCGGTCAAAGTACTCGCAACAACACGGGACCACCGTCAACCAGACGACTCTCAACAATACTATCACTGATCTACAACCAGCCTGCACTCGGCCCCCAGGCACGAGTGTAACAATAAAAGTATTTGACCGAAATAAACTCAATCGAATGAACCGGTATAAAACCCGGTACTGCCTGCTCTGTCCAAATGACCGGAACCCAACACGGTTTGACCGGCACCCAACACGGTCTAACCGGAACCCAACACGGTCTGACCGGAACCCAACACGGCCTGAAGCCTACTCCGGAGCGGCACTCGAGGGGAGCTACCCACACGAGTAAAGCATCTCTGTCATCAATATCACCAGTATCTCTAAACAGCAGGACTTGATCATCAATCTGATCAAAGTGGGAAAACTCAACCACCAAGGAAAGACCCGACCTCAATCGGATGCAACTGAACGATAATTGGGAAACTCCATCCACTAAGTAAAACTGATACCCAATCAGGTGCATAGAGAAACATCCGGTCAACCGCCCAATATCCGCGGTTGCCGCAAAGCCCCACAACTAAACCAACATGTCCCAGACACGAAGTCCCGACTACACTACCCAGACCCCTGCTCGAACCCGAGCAACACTGACCACCTGACTAACAAGAAGGAGAAAGGAAAAGCATGGTTTCTCCTAAGTCAAGTTCCAATAAGTAGTGCAGCAGTAAATGATGGCCTACCTACATGACCATACAAGCATGCAAATGTCCTCAAGGAAATAAAGGGGGGTAAAGCATAATAATAGTTCCTTTAGGAATAAACAACATGCCGGAATCCCAAAACTAGACCTGTCCACAATTCAGGGTTCATCACTAGAATGATCATAATAACTCCTCAGAGTACAAATCCGCACATAGCTACGAAATCCTGTCCCAAAGCATAATCCAACCACGTGAAAGGCTATGTGCTAACATGGCATGTTACATAATCTCATAGGGTAACATTATCCTAGGTAAGCTTACACTAGTCATCACATAGATGTCCAAGTCATGCAAGTCCTCAGTATATCTCATAAATACTATTCTTGCAATCATTTATACCAATATCATTAACCAGCTTACCTACTTACCAACATAACCCATGTACCCTACACATGCATGCATCAGTCATAGAGGGGTGACATCCCCACAAGTGGACTTATATTTGCCACGGCATAATCATTGCCTTAAACAATTACTGATAATAAGCTTACCCACCTGAAGCGCTTAAACCAAGGCAAACCTGAAGTCGGTGAAGTGGGTAGACGCCCAGGGTCGAAAATCTGCCAACATAACATCCTCTGCACCAGTCGCGCAAGCCTTGGCTCCAAACAACTGAAAACACCCCTGAGTACATCAATAAGGCTCAACATTACACTTTTATTCCAAAATTAACCAAGCATACACAATCTGAAAATCAGTCCCAAAGCCGTGCTTATTTCACCTGCTGCAAGTGCCCAGAAAAATCCAATAAAAATACCACAGTAATCCTCGCGTCGATACCTTCGAAACGAGTACCTGCACGTCCAATTCCGAGCTTCCTACACTGAGAAACAATTCCGACAAGGGAACCACCCCGAATTAAACTACTCTCAAAAACTGTAGCAATAACTACTGTTCACAGATATTCTTCACCTTCGAGAAATATTCAGAAAATTCCAAGAAAATTTGGGCATATTCCTCGTGATGTGTAGATGCAAATCGCCTCTGAATCGCCCCAATCCGATGCCTGCGCGCGTAGATATCACCGAAACACCGCTCCGCTGTCCCAGAACTCCGCCCCAGAAAAGAGGTTACAAGATGATCCGAAAAACCCATGAAAAGCTCGGAATGGGAAAAACCAGTAAACATGGGAAACATAGCCCTACCTGTCGTGAAGCCAACGGCGCAAGAATCACTGAAAAAGGTGCTCGGGGTAAGCCGGGGGAGTCCTCGCACCAAAACGCGACGAAGAAGACCACATACGAACGAGCGTCGCGCCGCGCCGTAAAAATAGAAACCTCGATAAGCGTGCCACCAAAAATCCCAAAACTTTGTAGAAAGATGCAGCCAAACTCGGGGATCATCTTTGCTGAAGGCACCCCAGCGAGAGGAGGCTCGGAAATGGCGGAAAAAGGGAGAAGAACAAGGCTCGGATCGCCTTTTATAGGCTGCAGAAACAATTGAGGAAATACCGGTTATGTCCCGATTTTCGGGCGCTGGGGGTTTTCGGGCGCGCACTGTAGCAGCCCGAAATCCCCGCGCGCGAACACTGTAGCCGCCCGAAACCATCCTGGGCCTCCACGTCGCCCGCCAAACAGGCGACAGCCGAACCCGCCGCATGCGTCGCGCCGCGTGGCCACCCGCGGACGACGACATGTGGCACGCACCCGGTCAGCGCCCGCCTGCCGCGCCCACGTGCCCGCCTGACGCCGCCGCCTGCCACCCCTGCCGCGCACTGTTCCGAGGCCCCACCGTGCTCCGTGGTCCCAGCCTGCGTGAGCCCGCCAACCACAAGCCGCCACGTGTCCCGCCGGTCCATGCACCATGCCCGCCTGCTCCGTAGACCAAGTCCACTAAACCGACCACTCCGACACTGCCGCGTGTCCACCCCGGTCCACCGTGCGCCCCGCACTCCCCCGTAGACCGCGCCCCGCGGACCGGCCCACTCCCGAGCCGCCACGCGTCCAGCCCCCGGTGCACGCCTGCCGCGTGGACCGGGCGGCCCGCGCCTCCGTCCGCCGCGCTGCCTGCGGCCGCTCCGCCGCTGCCGCCGCCGCCGGAAACACTGTTCCGGCGTGAACAGTGTCCGGTGGTCAAAAATAACAAGTGGGTAGTCCGTTTTAATCGTTTTCGCGCGCTGAATCCGAATTTGATGTCCATTTCGCCAAATTCCAACTCCAAAATTTGCCGAAGGCATCCGGAAAGGTAATCCTTGGTCCGAACTTCGCACTGAGTCCATATTTAATATCCACTTCGCGCGAAACCACATCGGGAGCTCCGACGGAGTCCACCGATCACCCGCGTGATCCAGTTAACACACTGAGCCCAACACTAATGTCCAATTGGGGCACAAATCCCACCAACACGCCACATAGGCCTCCGGAAGCTGTAGATGAAACAGTGCTCCACTAGTGGGAGTTTCGGGTCTTCACATATGTAGATATGGTGAACAAAGCGAATTACTTCTTGAAGCTCTACGGCGAGGCTCGACAGGAAAAAATTGAAATGACGGAGACCATTTTCCAACTCAAGGATGATTTAAAGCAATTTTCTTCTGGAAGGAGTAAGTTGGATAAGCTGCTTGGTCTTGGTCAAACAAACAAATTTGGCCTTGGATACATTCGAACTAAAGACAATTTTAGTTCGGTTGGGACAGTCTTTGTGCCCCAGTCAGTATCTCCTCCTCCGACACCGGAATTGACGACAAATAGCGACAACAAACCTACTTCACCCTCTTCGGGATCGTCAAGCACTAAGGTATGTTTTCGTTGTGGTTTTGCAGGGCACATAAGAAGGAATTACAAGAATGCAGCGCTAAGATCAAATCAAGCACATCTTGCAACTACTACTAATAGGTTCATTTCCCGCAAATCAAAGAAGGATCTTTCAAAAGGAAAGAACATTGGTAGTACATCAAACAAGACGACGACGTCAAGGAAAAGCGATGGATCAATCAAGACGCTTTCACCAAAGGTATCAACTTCACAATCATTTCCGACGTACTCCAAAATTCAAAAGGTTTGGATACGCAAAGGTGAAATCTTCCCTTGTCTTGTTGTTCATACTTCCTTACATGCTTATGACAATTCGTCTTGGTATCTGGATAGCGGGTGTTCCCGTCATATGACCGGTGATAAAAACTGTTTTCAATCTTTTGAAAAACTCTCCGGAGGAAGTGTAGTTTTCGGAGACGGTCGTTCTTCCAAAATTGTTGGAAAAGGAACTATCGCTATTCCAGATGGCCCGGTTCTAAACAATGTTTTATTTGTAGAAGGCCTTAAGACTAACCTCATCAGTATAAGTCAACTTTGTGACAATGGGTTCTCAGTTAATTTTTCTTCTGTAGAATGTGTTGTAACTGATAAGGACTAGGTATTCTTTTTAAAAGGGGTTAGATCGGAAAATAATTGCTATGTTGTTTCAAACAAAGTTTCTGAAAAATGTAACCTAGTTTCTTTGGATAATGAAACTGTTTGGCATGAAAGACTAGGTCACATGAATTTTAAAGAACTAGCAAGGATTTCAAATAAGGACGTGGTTAAGGGGGTTCCTAAACTTTTATTTAAAGAAAACATTGTGTGTGGTGGTTATCAAAAGGGAAAACAATCAAGAGTTGCACACAAGAACTTGAACCACGTCGGTACCAAACGACCCTTGGAATTACTGCATATGGATTTGATGGGGCCGATTCGTCAACCATCTTTGGGAGGTAAATGGTATATTTTCCTTTTGGTTGATGATTTCTCTAGGTATTCATGGGTAACTTTTCTAAAAGAGAAAGCGGATACTTTCGACTCTTTTCATGAGGTTTGTCATCGTATTATGAATGAAAGAAATGAAAAGATCATTCGTGTTCGAAGTGATAGAGGTGGAGAATTCATTAATTCTAAATTTAATGATTTTTGCACTTCCAATGGGATAAAACATGAATTCTCAGCACCCTATACACCTCAGCAGAATGGTGTTGTCGAGCGCAAAAACAGGGTTGTTCAAGAGATGGCACGTGTTATGCTTCATAGCCGGAATTTACCGTTATATTTTTGGGCTGAAGCAGTGAACACTGCTGTCTATGTAATTAATCGAGTGTATTTGCGCCCTGGAACTTTAAATACACTATATGAGCTGTGGTTTAGTAGAAAACCGAATATCAAATATTTTCGTATCTTTGGGAGTCGATGTTTTATTCTGCGTGATCGCGAAAACCTTGGTAAGTTCGACTCTCGAAGCGACGAAGGGATTTTCGTGGGTTATTCTACTAACAGTAGAGCATATCGGGTATTTAATTTGGAATCTAAAACGATGATAGAATCTATAAATGTTAAAGTAGATGAAGCTTTCCACTTTGCATCTGGTAAATCTACCCTTGATATGTCTCTAGATGATGATACTCCTGTAAGTGCATCTTCTCGTAATAATTCTTTCAATAAAGTGTTGGGTTATGTATAATTGGATCTAAATAGGGGAAAAAACACCTAGAGGGGGGTGAATAGGTGTAAACAATAAACACTCAAAAATCTTTGCGATATAAAACGCAATGCGGAAAAATAAATAACATGCAGAGATTTTTACGTGGAAAACTCCAAACCGGAGTAAAAAACCACGGGACCGATAACACGGTGAAATCCACTAGAATTATAACACGTACAAAGGTGATATACCGTACTCACAGACGACTCAACCTTTTTCCATACGCTCCTAGTTAATCTTCTCCGCTCGCTCCGCAACGCTTCTCGAATCCACGATCTGCGTCCAACGCCGAATCCACGGCGTTCAACGTCGACTCCACGACGTCCGACCGAATCCACGGTCTTCATCCAGTAGCACGCTTCGAATCCACGAACGTACCTCGCTCCGAATCCACGAGAGCGGTAGCACCTTGAATCCACAAGGCCACGCGAGTCCACGCGCCGATTTTGGGGAAACCGTTGTTTTTGGGTGGTGATGATCCGCCGAATACTTAGATTAGAAATAGATCGGAAATACCATCTAAGTATTCATTAATTTGATTCTACTCAAAATCTTAGTTTGGAAAACCTAGAATCAAATTAATAAAATAGATGAAGAAACATAGAATTAAATCTAGTATTTCCTTTCTTCTCTATCTGTGGATTTTTCTATTTCGGTCGTATTTTTTCCATTTTTCGTCGTACCCTAAAAGATGAATTAAAGGGTCTATTTATAGGTTAGAAACCATTGGAAGAGGATAAGAATAAAAAACTAACCTTTTCTGGAATTTCTCAGGACGGCGATCAGGATCGGATTTAGGCGATCCGGATTGCAGTAACGAGACAGACAGTTTCCAGAAAAACAAAGGTTCGGGATCCGGATCGAAGTGCCTGATCCGGATCGTTCATACAATTCACCAAACACCAATGTTCGGGATCCGGATTGAAATGCCTGATCCGGATCGTTCATACATTTTGGTAAAAACCAGTGTTCGGGATCCGGATCAAAAGAGGCTACGATCCGGATTGAATTTGCGTATGAACTAACACCCTTCGGGATCCGGATCGAAGTATCTGATCCGGATCCTGAACATGTCCCAAGTCGAGTTTTTGATTTTTATGCAATTAAAAATTCATCCAAGTGTTTCTACACTATAAGAAGTATTCGGATCACCAAAAATAATTAGTTAAACATACCTGATCATTTTGAATTCTTCTTTCTTGAGATTGAGTTATATGATCCAACCTTCTTTATCTTCAATCTTCAAGACTTAACCGAATTCACGAAATACGCCAACTCAAATTCCGTAACAATCTCCCCCTTTGGCGGTTTCGTGACAAAACACAAATCCACTCAAGAAAATTCAAAAAGATATTTTTGTTGATATCACCATACAACAAAAATTTACAATGAGATCCAAATAAAGATAGATACATGAGATAAACTCCTAAAACAGACTCTAGACTTAGACATCTGTACTCTCTGCAAAAGAAATCATTCTTGACAAAAGAAATCGTTAGATACCTCAAGAATTTTATGTCATTCAAAAACCACACACAGAGATGAAGTTTATACTCATTTATACTTACCATGACTTTATACATTCAGATATGTAATTGGATCATAGTTAAAAACCAACATATCTTCTATGCAATCAAAATCCAAATGTCACAAAATTGTTAGTGAACATCAACTTGTTAGTTATATTACATGCCCAAATAGTTAGCAAATAGTTAGTCTAGGCATGCATGCAATCACAAAAGAAAACCCAAAAGTTGAAGTTATACTTACCTTCATGGTTCACAACTGAACAATCGAAGTTTCATTGTTCAACTGTTCTAATATTCTCTCCCCCTTTTTGTCACAAAGTTAGCCAAAATTGCAAAATAAGGAGAGTTAACAAGTTCAAAAATTGAAGGAAACGTAAGAACTAAAACTAACAACCTGCAAAAGAAAAAAAAAAAAAAAAAAAAAAGTCTGAGGTTAGATCATCCCGAGTCAGAACTGGTGGGATTGCTACAATCCAACTTCTTCACAATTGCTCTAAGCAATTTTGATATTGTGGAACACTTTCTTTTCATCTTGTGTTGCTCAAAGATAATCTGTTGGAGGTTTGCGGACAAACTGTCTTGTTCAGCAGATAATCTCCGCTGTTCTTGTCGAATGGAGGATAATACATTCGCTTTTGCAGTGTGTCTCCAGGACGTTGAGGGATGCAGTGTAGATGCAGATGGTGTACCTTGACCTTCAATCCATGGAGATTCTCTAGGGAGAGAGCGAGCTCTGGTGAGGGGTTCATCAATCTGAATTCCAGTGCCCCTTGAATTCTTTCGCCTAGTGTACTGTTTGGTTGTTGAGGAAGATTTCGTCAGCTTTTTGCTCTTTAAGTACAACCTGTCTTCTTCATCAACAGCTCGTTGTGCTTGTTTACAGATCTCCTCCCAATCTTCTTCATCTGATTCTGAATTATTTTGACACACTTTCCTTGTCTCTTCTTGACTTGATTCAGGTTGTTCTTCTTTTATAGTCTTACGTGTGTGCACCATTGCAACTAGCAGAAAGATGATCCATGAAAACGTCATTGTTGCTATTACTTGTGAAAAGAAATCCTGTGAGCAACAACTCAAGAACACGAAAAATTGTTAATTTTCAAAAATTTGAAAAATCGTACCTAAACAATCATTATCGTGTAGAGAGACTAAGAATCAAATTAGTTTTGCAAAAAGAATTTTAAAAATAGATCAATCACATGATTTTCGAAAATTCCCATTATATGCCCTAAAACCGAAATTTTTGAAATCGAAGGCCAAAAATCCGTTTATCATGAGAATACCTAGCATATAATCAAAACTAATCTTCCCAGAGTTCTTATTTCAAAAGAAATTTGATCAAAAACCATCCACAAACGAAAAAGATGCAGAAATTTCATCACATTTTGAGGAAGAATATGAAAAACTGTGAAAAACTGAGATTTTGATCAATAAAACTTACTTAGAATCGAAGAACTTGAGTTTGTAAGCTTCCAAGACGGATGAATTCTAGAGAGAGAAGCTCTGGAGACTTTGGAACAAAAGATTGAAGTAAAAAGAAATCAAACTCCTTTTATTCTATATAAAACCCTAGCCGCGATCCGGATCAGTTCGTGAATCCGATCCGGATCGGCTACCCGCAGAGAATACCTACGTTCGGGATCCGGATCGGCTTGTCCAATCCGGATTGGCTCCAACTTTTTCTTTAGAAAAATTCAGAAAAAATTCTAGAAAGTCCAGAAAAAGATTGTAAGCACTTTTGTGTATCAACTTTAAATGAAAATCATCATTTCATACAACAAGAAATAGATCATGCCAGATCTATCAATAACATCCAACAAATGAAACGAAAATTTATAAAAATTAAATCCCTTAAAGTTGAACAACTTCAACCACATCTAACATGATCTTATGAGTAATACCTTTATCAAATCATCAATTTGGTAAAGAAAATGAAATACCAAGATCAATAGATGTCTGAAATCCCAGATAAGTTAGATAATATATCTAGTCAATTTGAAGAGAGTGGCTCTTTGAGCATCTTTCATTAAAATTCCCACCTTATACCAACCTTGAAATTTTGACAGAGTCAAGTATTTCAACATGCATTTTATTTAATCAAACTTGAAAAACCTTGCTTGGTATACATGTGGTAGCTGCACACAGTACTCGGACGACCGAGGTGGTAGCTCTTTCCTCCATGTGGTGGTAGTTTTCACACTCCTCATTGGGATGTAACTCTTTCCACATCTTTTGAGCATATTACATTTCTTTGACTCCCCCTCAATTGGCTATCAATTATTTAAGATATAAAGTATTCAACCAAATATTGATCTCGATTTCATACTCGACTAAATAGTCAAATAAGATAAAAACTATACCAAGAGATCAATGAGAGAGAAATTGACTTTGATCAAAACAAATATGATTTAATTCACATAAATGATCATTGCATCAAATGAATTGTTATGATATCCAAAGCATAATAAATTTCTAAACATATAAAAGGATGCAGTTAAAGTCAATAAAACTAATGCTCAATTAATGTTCTATGTCTAAGCATAGATAGTGAACAAAAACACAAAAACAAAACCTAACCTAAACAAGAGTTTCAAAAAGAGGTTATTTCAAGGAAAGCATTCCAATTGCTTTACGCAAATGAATAAAACGTTTTTGATCCAAAGGTTTTGTTAAAATGTCAGCTAATTGATTTTCAGTTGAAATGTAGGAAATTTGAAGAATATTTGATTCAACTAGCTCTCTAAGAAAATGATATCTAAGTTCAATGTGTTTTGTTCTTGAGTGCAACACAGGGTTTTTTGAAATGTTTATAGCACTAGTGTTGTCACATAAAACAGTTACCGAAGTTGCTGAAATCCGAAAGTCGCTCAACACGCTTTTCATCCAAATGAGTTGCATTGAACAACTACCCGCTGAGATATATTCCGCTTCGGCAGTCGAGAGTGCAATGCAGTTTTGCTTTTTACTATGCCATGCAACAAGGCAATGGCCAAGATAAAAACATGCACCACTCGTACTTTTCCGATCATCCACTGATCCTGCCCAATCGGCATCTGAATATCCTATAATGTCAAGACTTGTTCCCATAGGATACCAAATTCCGAAGTTTACAGTTCCTTTGACGTACCGGATGATCCGTTTCACCGCTTTCAGGTGATCCTCCGTTGGTGCTGACTGATATCTCGCGCAGATCCCAACACTAAAGGATATGTCCGGGCGACTAGCTGTGAGGTAGAGTAGACTTCCAATCATACTTCGATAGAGTTTCTTGTCTACACTATCACTAAGAGATTCACTTCCTAATCCCTTATTGCTAGTTCCCATAGGAGTAGGAAAATCTTTAGAATCTTCTAATCCGAATTTCTTTACCAACTCCTTTGCATACTTGGATTGACACAGATGGATGCCTTCACCATTTTGTTTCACTTGCAATCCAAGAAAGTATGTCAGTTCGTCCATCATAGACATCTCAAATTCGCTTTCCATGGTTTCTGCGAATTTAGAAGCATCATTATCCTTTGTTGCTCCAAATACAATGTCATCGACATAGATTTGTGCAACAATGAAGTTATCCTGATAATGCTTCACAAAGAGAGTCCGATCTGCTCCCGCTCGAGTATAGCCCTTCTCCAAAAGGTGCTTTGTCAACCTTTCGTACCACGCTCGCGGTGCTTATTTTAAACCGTAAAGAGCCTTTTTCAAACGAAAAACATGGTTAGGTAGTTTACAGTCTACAAAACCTTTCGGTTGAGCCACATAAACTTCCTCATTTAAAAACCCATTTAAAAACGCGCTCTTAACGTCCATTTGAAAGAGTTTTATTTTAAAGTGACAAGCAATAGCGAATAAGATACGAATGGACTCGAGTCTAGCTACAGAGGTGAACGTTTCATCAAAGTCTATACCTTCTATTTGAGAGTAGCCTTGAGCAACTAAACGTGCTTTGTTCCTGATGATGGTACCATCCTCATTTTTCTTGTTCTTGAAAATCCATTTAGTACCGATCACATTGTGTTGCTTCGGAGGCGTCGTTAATTCCCAGACTTTGTTTCGTTCAAACTGAAGAGCTTCATCGACGTTCTTTGGTTCGATCATGGAAACGTAACAAGCGAATCCACAAACCAACTGCCTCCGAGTTTTGACTCCTTCTTGTGGGTCTCCAATAATGTTTGATTCAGGATGATCCGTGGAGATGTGTAACCTTTGAGGTAATGGAGTACTCGGAGGTACATGAGATGATTCCTGCACATCAGATAAACTTGAAGAACCATTAGATGCATCATTAATATTGGAAGTATTATCATGAGATGATGCATTTACAAGAGTATCATCATCAAGAGAGATATCAGGGGTAGATTTATCAGATGCAAAGTTGTGAGGACCTGGTTTTCCCCGATGTGATTACTGGTTGACCAGCCACTTCTGGGGGCCTTTGTGGCGTGTCGGTGGCGTTTGTACACCAATTGGACACTTTTGTTGGACTCGGTGTGTTAATTGGATCACGAGAGTAGTCAGATGGCCCCATTGAATGCTTAGAAGTGATTTCACGCGCAATGGATATTAAATTGGACTCGGGGCAAAATTTGGATAAAGGATCACCTCTCCGGATGTCTTCGGGAATCTTTAGAGTTGGAATTTGGTAAATCGGGCTTTAGTAATGGACTCAGCGTGAAAATCGGATCAAGTGGGCTTTCCGGGGGCTTTCGGTAAATTTTCGGGTGAGAATTTGGAGAATCGGACACCGTATTTGGATTCGGCGCGCGAAATCGTTGAGATTGGACTATTTACTTGCTTTTTTCGGAGCCCGGTTGGCGCGCGTTTTTCGAGGCGTGCACGGATCTCGAGACGTCGCGGCACGAATCCTGGGGTGTGCGCGGATCCCGAGGTCTGCTCGGGTGTACTGCGCGAGGGGGGGCGCATACAGGCGCGTTGGGAAAACGCGCCTGACTGCGCGAGGTGACGCGGGGGGCCGCCACGTGGCGTGCCCCCATTCGCGCCCGCGCGGACGCGGGGGGACACGCGTCCGCTCGGTGTCACGCGCCCGGTGTGGCGCGGTGTCACGCGCCTGTGTGGCGCGTGCCGCGTGGCACTGGGGGCGCACGCCTGCGCCTGGCGCACGCGCCCATGTGTGTTGGACCGGCGGACTGTGGGGGCTTTGGGGGTGGTGCACCGTGGACCCGGTCCACGGGAGCCCTCCCTCCTCTCTTCCTTCTCTTCTTCTTCCTTTTCCTCCCCGCGCACCATTTTCTTCTCCCATTTTGCTTCTTCTCCAACCGAGAGCGAGAGGGTGTGAGGGAGAGGGTTATGGGTGGTGCGGCGGTGCATCGTGGGGCTCGTGGAGCGCGCGAGGTTTTCCAACGGAGCGGTTGGGCGGCGCGGCGCAGTCGCGGTAGGTCCCGCGTGTTAGTTTTGCGGTATTTTTGGCACAGTTTTGAGGTGTCCTTTTGGACATTGGATTTGACCCCTTATTCTTATCTGTGCTAGGGACCGTATTTTTACTGCACCGTTTCGCGTGCGGACCCCGACGGCGTGCACCGTTTTGCGTGCGGACTCCGTTTTGCGCGCGGGTTTCGGCACCGTGTTCCGTTTTGCGTGCGGACTCCGTTTTGCGCGCGGGTTTTGGCACCGTGTACCATTTTGCATGCGGACTCCGTTTTGCGCGCGGGTTTCGGCACCGTGCTCCGTTTTGCGTGCGGACTCCGGCGGTGTGCACCGTTTTGCGTGCAACTTGTTGTACGAGCTCGGATTGAGTCGTGCCTTTACACTCTTTGGATCTACGCGTCGCAAGGATTACCGTCGTGTTTTCGGGGAATTTGCTGAGATTCGCCCAAGGTATACTTCTTTCCCCTTTACTGTGCGGCGTATTACAGTTGTGTTTGTTGTGGACTTTCGCGCTCTCCGCGTTGTGGAATTTGTAACTCGGCCTCCGGGACTCGGATTTTGGCGTGCAGGTACTCGTTTCGAAGGGCTCGACGCGACGATCGCGTCCGTATTTTTGGTGGATTTTTCTGAGTCCGTTCTGCAGGTGAAAATTGCACATCTTCAGGGCTGGTTCCAGCAGATGGTGTATACTTGGATATTTTAGCATAAAATGTAACCTTGGACCTTTTGTTGTACCCAGGAGGGTTCGCGAGTATTTTTGGAACACTGCTAGGAGCCAAGGTTTGCGCAACATGTACCGTGGTTACGGGTTCAGCTGATTGTGCGTGCAAGTGGCCACGCTCTTCACCGACTCCAGGTTTGCCTTGGATTGAGCACTTCAGGTGGGTAAGCTTAATTTAGTAACTGTATAAGATTTTTATATCATGGTGAATGTAAGTGCACATGTGGGGTTATCATCCCTCTATGATTGATAACAGGCGTATTTGATGTGCAACCGATATGAGCGAGAGGTAAGCAAGGAATGGCCCACTTGGGTGAGATTGGTATACCATAGTAGGAATGTTTTAGCATGCTTTACTAATATATGCTTCACCCACTTTTATTATTTCTGAGAACAAAGCATGCGTGCTTGGACATGTAGTTAGGCCATCTTTTACCGCTGCACTACTTTTGGAACTTGACTTAGGAGAAACCATGTTATCCTTTTCTCCTTCTTTGTTAGTCAGGTGGTCTGTGTTGCTCAGGTTCGAGCAGGGGTTCTGGGTAGTGTAGTCGGGACTTGGTGTCTGGGACAGGTTGGATTAGTTGTGGGGCTTTGCGGCAACCGCGGATATTGGGCGGTTGACCGGACATTTATTTATGCACCAGATTGGGTATCTGATTTCTCTAGTGGATGGGTTTTCCCACTTTGATCAGAGTCATGATCCAGTCCTGCTGATTATGATACTTATGTTACTGGATACTGAGATACTTTACTCGTGTGGGTCGCTCCCCTCGAGTGCCACTCCGGAGTGCGCGGCAGACAGACTTTGAGTCCTTGAGACTCCTTTGCTTCGGTGTTATGCGTAGGCTGGCATACCCGTCGCGGCAGGCAGAGCAGGCAGTACCAGTGTCTACTGGTGGCATTAGATTGGGCTTATTACAGACATTTGCTTTATAGTTGCGCTCGTGTCAGGGGGACCAAGTGGAGTCTAGTGGTGGTGTTTGGACCAGTGCTTGTGTTGTTGGGAACCGTTTGGGGGTACGGTGGTCCCACGGTCATTGTGAGTTGTTGACCGTTGTAGGGCAGGCATAGGCAGGCATGGCAGGCAGGCAGGCATGGCAGGCATAGTAGGCAGGCATAGCAGGCATAGGCAGGCATAGCAGGCATAGGCAGGCATAGGCAGGCAGAGCAAGCATGGCAGGGATAGGCGGGCATAGCAGGCATAGGCAGGCAGAGCAGGCATGGCAGGGATAGGCGGGCATAGCAGGCATAGGCAGGCATAGGCAGGCAGAGCAGGCATGGCAGGCATAGGCCGGCATAGCAGGCATAGGCAGGCATGGCAGGCAGGCAGGCATGGCAGGCATAGTAGGCATAGGCAGGCAGAGCAGGCATGGCAGGCATAAGTAGGCATAGGCAGGCAGAGCAGGCATGGCAGGCATAGGCAGGCATAGGCAGGCAGAGCAGGCATGGCAGGCATAGGCAGGCATAGCAGGCATAGCAGGCATGGCAGGCATAGGCAGGCATGGCAGGCATAGCAGGCATGGCAGTCATAGCAAGCTTAGTGGCTTGATAGCTGTTGAGAGGGTCCAGCTTCTTTTTATCAGTCTTTACGGCTTTGGTTAGTTTTTGTCTTTAGAGGACTTGGTGGGCAGACCGTCGGTCATGGCGGTGGTACCCACTGAGAACTCCCTCCTTTGGTGTAGTTCTCACACCCTCTGGGGGTTTTTCCCCTTCTTTTTCCTTCCTCTCCTTTGTTTTGCAGAGTCTTAGCGGGTGTTGCTGATTCTGCGGTTGTTGATCGAGGCGAGGGAGTCGCGAGCTAGATCCCTACCCATGTTTGGAGAGTAGCGGTACCCCTTCAGAGGAGAGCTTCAGTAGATTAGTTATTTTATTTGCTCTTTTGAGAGACTGATGTAGTGAGGCTGATATGTATCGAGAGACTGTACATTGTTGTATTATTTTTCAGTTGTACAGTGGTTGTTTTTAGTTATACAGCAGTTTTATCTTATAGCTCTGATATCTGTTAGCTGTAGCACTTTTCTTGCAGGTAGGACGCTTCGCCTATGCGGAGTTTGGCATAGGTGGCGGATCTGTTGGCGAGCCCGGGTCGCAGTTTCGACCCCGGGGCGTGACAGATTAGAGTGGTATCAGAGCCTAGGTTGTAGGTCGTGGTGGACTTAGAAACCCTAGGCTTATGGTTTGACCCTTGGTTGACTTCGTGAGAGTCGTGGCTTTTAGCGAGAGTCCTGATTGAGTTTTATACCTCTCCCAAGGGACGGGAAGAGTGATTGGCATGTTTATTCTCCTAAGTGATTATGTTGGCTGCAGACAACATAATGCTGTGGAACGGGTGACATGCTTTAGACTTTCGCTGGATTGGGTCGAGCATTGTTGTGTGCTGTTTTGTTGTTTCGTCGTGGCGAGCGATGTCTCCCCGACGCTGGGTTTTGACCCGTGTGTATCCTGTCATAGCAGTTGAGCTTGAGCGGTTGGTTTTGGGCCGGACACCCGGATTGAAGTCAGGGAACTCCGGACCCCGATGACAGGATTGTCAGAGGCTTATCAGCGACAGAGTGAGCAGCTGGTCTCGGAGACACAGTTGTCGGAGCACTGAGTAGCCCCCTCTGTGCCAATGTTTAGTGTCGAGGCACCGAGGCAGGGTGGATAGTTGACGGCATAGGAGCTGTGGGACATGATCGATCTATTGAGCCAGATTTGGCAGATGATCCACCCCGACTCGTAAGATTGAGTTTGGAGCCTTTGGAGGCAGAGTCGTGGTTGGTGTTGATGGAGTGATTAATTGAGAGCCTCTCTGGGCTAGAGAGTGTATGCAGTTGTTGAACTGCGCGCTCCAGGTTTCGAGGGACGAAGCGCATAGGATATGTGAGACTGGGAGTGGTTTGCGCTAGGATACCTTTCAGCTTAGTTGGTCCCTCTGTTATGGATTATTTATGCCTCGGTGGAGTAGCCGTCGTGTATGGAGCGTGGCGCTGCAGTTCCTTTGGTTAGGGATCTGCCGCAAGGGGCGAGTTCGGGATATTGGCGCTTGGCGCCGGGTGATGGAGGACAGATCGGCCGGCAGAGGCATTTCTTATTTCTTTCTCCAAGGTATTGGATTTCTAAGATATCAGGGATCGGGTGGACCCCGATGGCAGTATCAGCGTTTGTATCGGAGTAGCGCAGCGGTAGCGTGGATTTGTTATCTGCGGAGGCCCTATTCGTCGCCTCAATGTGAGCAGAGACAGAGGTCGTACTCCCTTGTGCATAGTCCTGATTTTCAGGCAGATTGAGCGACAACCACCTGCATCGAGTGGATAAACCTGTGCCGCCCGGTTGGAGGGTGCCACGGCAGTGGATCGAGTTGTCGCAGGTGTGATTTCATCACAGGAGTCGGAGTTAGAGCCTGTTGTATTCCTGCATGGAATAGAGGCAGATTTGTTACCACGTGCACTCGAGGTACAGGTTCCTGTTAGTGCTGTGCAGGTGGAGGAGGCTTGTGGATCATGTCCAACGCAGTTGAGGCCGCGAGTTGTACCGGCAGACTTATTGGTAATTATGGCAGTTGGTGTTTTGACCAGGTGCTTGAGATTGGTTGGCACAGTGCCACAGGATGTTAGAATGCAGAAAGAAAAGACTTTGACCTTTTGTGAGGCAGACGAGAGGGGGGCTTGATGGTTGAGATTACAAGAGCACACAGGTTGTAGCGACAGTGTGAGAGGTGCTTTTGGCGGCACCGGGATTCAAGGATATCTCTGTTGCCCACGAGATCCCGGGTGTGATTTCACCTGAGCTGTTTGTGATGCCGCCGGTCAGGGAGATAGAGATTGCGTTTGCCGTGGTTCGGGGAACCGCGCCACCCTCGACAGCACCTCATTGGATGTCGCTTGTAGAGCTGAGAGAGCTGATGGCGCAGTTGCAGGATCTGATGGATTGAGGGGTCTGTTTGACCTAGTGCCACGTCGTTGATACACGACTCTGAGGGTCCTTTTATGGTTCGAGGGTAGACAGGTCCGGGTGGTATCTAGGACCTTTTGATGGAGTCGTGCTCCGGCAGTTATAGTATGGTGCGAATACCTACTTGGAATCGGGCAGCCGAGGATCTTGCCTAGATGGCGTTCAGGACGCGGTAGGGCATCTTGAGCTCATAGGGAGGCCAAGTGGATTGATTAATGCCCTGCCACTCTTATGATTTGAGGAATTGTGCTCCAGCTATACTTGATTGGATTGGTAACAAGATCCTCCAGGGATATTTTTACTCCCAGAGCGACTTGGGGCATGAGGAGCACTTGTGGATGTACTATAATGCTTAGGTGAAAGAAGCTGTATGCCAGATTATTGAGATTGCTACCAGCGCCAATGCTAGTATTTCCAGTGTTGGGAGAGATATCTGCGAGTTTTAGTGATGCCTCCTAAAGCGACTGTGGAATTACCGTTGGGTTATTGTTGAGCATTTTGGATTACCCCGACAGGGCCACTGTGATGGCGGATACCTGGCGCAGGAAAGCTGTCTGGGGATGAGTTTGATAATTCCACAGCTGGCGCTGTGTGGACTATTGGGGCAAACATGGCTTGTGGTTGTGTCCCTGAGGGTTCCTTTGGATGATAGACCGCGACAGAGTAGTTCACTCGGATGGTCCAGATTCGGGAGTGACCGAGTGAGGACCTCTCCTTGTTAGGGCTCATTTCCTTATTGGTTAATCGTGTGGGTGTGCTTCGGGTTGCCTTGGTTGAGTTGACACAGGTTGTGGTTTGGTGTGTGTTGCACTGGCGGTTATCTGGTTTCCCCAACTTTGTTGGAACCCCGGTTGTATTTCATGTCTCAGCTCCGGAAGGTTATGTTTTTGGATTCCTCGCCCGTGATTGGCTCGCCCCATTTGAGATCTAGGAATGTTTGGAGTACGAGGGACGCCCGTTGCGAATTCTGACTCGTGAGATTAGAGGTTGCGCAAACGGGCTATGCCGTACTGGATGTTGCTGTTGTTATTGTTGGGGAGTAATCACGGGGAGTGAGTGATGACTTAGGAGCTGGAGATGATGATGTTGAGTACTTACCCTTGGTGTTTGTGACTTCTAGTGGAATTGAGCTAGTTTCGAGGACGAAACTTTCTTTAGTGGGGGAGGATGTGAGGACCTGGTTTTCTCCGATGTGATTACTGGTTGACCAGCCACTTCTGGGGGCCTTTGTGGCGTGTCGGTGGCGTTTGTACACCAATTGGACACTTTTGTTGGACTCGGTGTGTTAATTGGATCACGAGAGTAGTCAGATGGCCCCATTGAATGCTTAGAAGTGATTTCACGCGCAATGGATATTAAATTGGACTCGGGGCGAAATTTGGATAAAGGATCACCTCTCCGGATGTCTTCGGGAATCTTTAGAGTTGGAATTTGGTAAATCGGGCTTTAGAAATGGACTCAGCGTGAAAATCGGATCAAGTGGGCTTTCCGGGGGTTTTCGGTAAATTTTCGGGTGAGAATTTGGAGAATCGGACACCGTATTTGGATTCAGCGCGCGAAATCGTTGAGATTGGACTATTTACTTGCTTTTTTCGGAGCCCGGTTGGCGCGTGCGTTTTTCGAGGCGTGCACGGATCTCGAGACGTCGCGGCACGAATCCCGGGGTGCGCGCGGATCCCGAGGTCTGCTCGGGTGAACTGCGCGAGGGGGGGCGCGGACAGGCGCGTTGGGAAAACGCGCCTGACTGCGCGAGGTGACGCGGGGGGCCGCCACGTGGCGTGCCCCCATTCGCGCCCGCGCGGACGCGGGGGGACACGCGTCCGCTCGGTGTCACGCGCCCGGTGTGGCGCGGTGTCACGCGCCTGTGTGGCGCGTGCCGCGTGGCACAGGGGGCGCGCGCCTGCGCCTGGTGCACGCGCCCCTGTGCGGTGGACCGGCGGACTGTGGGGGCTTTGGGGGTGGTGCACCGTGGACCCGGTCCACGGGAGCCCTCCCTCCTCTCTTCCTTCTCTTCTTCTTCCTTTTCCTCCCCGCGCACCATTTTCTTCTCCCATTTTGCTTCTTCTCCAACCAAGAGCGAGAGGGTGTGAGGGAGAGGGTTATGGGTGGTGCGGCGGTGCATCGTGGGGCTCGTGGAGCGCGCGAGGTTTTCCAACGGAGCGGTTGGGCGGCGCGGCGCAGTCGCGGTAGGTCCCGCGTGTTAGTTTTGCGGTATTTTTGGCACAATTTTGAGGCGTCCTTTTGGACATTGGATTTGACCTCTTATTCTTATCTGTGCTAGGGACCGTATTTTTACTGCACCGTTTTGCGTGCGGACTCCGTTTTGCGCGCGGGTTTCGGCACCGTGTTCCGTTTTGCATGCGGACTCCGTTTTGCGCGCGGGTTTTGGCACCGTGTACCGTTTTGCATGCGGACTCCGTTTTGCGCGCGGGTTTCGGCACCGTGCTCCGTTTTGCGTGCGGACTCCGGCGGTGTGCACCGTTTTGCGTGCAACTTGTTGTACGAGCTCGGATTGAGTCGTGCCTTTACACTCTTTGGATCTACGCGTCGCAAGGATTACCGTCGTGTTTTCGGGGAATTTGCTGAGATTCGCCCAAGGTATACTTCTTTCCCCTTTACTGTGCGGCGTATTACAGTTGTGTTTGTTGTGGACTTTCGCGCTCTCCGCGTTGTGGAATTTGTAACTCGGCCTACGGGACTCGGATTTTGGCGTGCAGGTACTCGTTTCGAAGGGTTCGACGCGACGATCGCGTCCGTATTTTTGGTGGATTTTTCTGAGTCCGTTCTGCAGGTGAAAATTGCACATCTTCAGGGCTGGTTCCAGCAGATGGTGTATACTTGGATATTTTAGCATAAAATGTAACCTTGGACCTTTTGTTGTACCCAGGAGGGTTCGCGAGTATTTTTGGAACACTGCTAGGAGCCAAGGTTTGCGCAACATGTACCGTGGTTACGGGTTCAGCTGATTGTGCGTGCAAGTGGCCACGCTCTTCACCGACTCCAGGTTTGCCTTGGATTGAGCACTTCAGGTGGGTAAGCTTAATTTAGTAACTGTATAAGATTTTTATATCATGGTGAATGTAAGTGCACATGTGGGGTTATCATCCCTCTATGATTGATAACAGGCGTATTTGATGTGCAACCGATATGAGCGAGAGGTAAGCAAGGAATGGCCCACTTGGGTGAGATTGGTATACCATAGTAGGAATGTTTTAGCATGCTTTACTAATATATGCTTCACCCACTTTTATTATTTCTGAGAACAAAGCATGCGTGCTTGGACATGTAGTTAGGCCATCTTTTACCGCTGCACTACTTTTGGAACTTGACTTAGGAGAAACCATGTTATCCTTTTCTCCTTCTTTGTTAGTCAGGTGGTCTGTGTTGCTCAGGTTCGAGCAGGGGTTCTGGGTAGTGTAGTCGGGACTTGGTGTCTGGGACAGGTTGGATTAGTTGTGGGGCTTTGCGGCAACCGCGGATATTGGGCGGTTGACCGGATATTTATTTATGCACCAGATTGGGTATCAGATTTCTCTAGTGGATGGGTTTTCCCACTTTGATCAGAGTCATGATCCAGTCCTGCTGATTATGATACTTATGTTACTGGATACTGAGATACTTTACTCGTGTGGGTCGCTCCCCTCGAGTGCCACTCCGGAGTGCGCGGCAGACAGACTTTGAGTCCTTGAGACTCATTTGCTTCGGTGTTATGCGTAGGCTGGCATACCCGTCGCGGCAGGCAGAGCAGGCAGTACCAGTGTCTACTGGTGGCATTAGATTGGGCTTATTACAGACATTTGCTTTATAGTTGCGCTCGTGTCAGGGGGACCGAGTGGAGTCTAGTGGCGGTGTTTGGACAAGTGCTAGTGTTGTTGGGAACCGTTTGGGGGTACGGTGGTCCCAAGGTCATTGTGAGTTGTTGACCGTTGTAGGGCAGGCATAGGCAGGCATGGCTGGCAGGCAGGCATGGCAGGCATAGTAGGCAGGCATAGCAGGCATAGGCAGGCATAGGCAGGCATAGGCAGGCATAGCAGGCATAGGCAGGCAGAGCAGGCATGGCAGGGATAGGCGGGCATAGCAGGCATAGGCAGGCATAGGCAGGCAGAGCAGGCATGGCAGGGATAGGCGGGCATAGCAGGCATAGGCAGGCAGAGCAGGCATGGCAGGCATAGGCGGGCATAGCAGGCATAGGCAGGCATGGTAGGCAGGCAGGCATGGCAGGCATAGTAGGCATAGGCAGGCAGAGCAGGCATGGCAGGCATAAGTAGGCATAGGCAGGCAGAGCAGGCATGGCAGGCATAGGCAGGCATAGCAGGCATGGCAGTCATAGGCAGGCATAGCAGGCATAGCAGGCATGGCAGGCATAGGCAGGCATGGCAGGCATAGCAGGCATGGCAGTCATAGCAAGCTTAGTGGCTTGATAGCTGTTGAGAGGGTCCAGCTTCTTTTTATCAGTCTTTACGGCTTTGGTTAGTTTTTGTCTTTAGAGGACTTGGTGGGCAGACCGTCGGTCCTGGCGGTGGTACCCACTGAGAACTCCCTCCTTTGGTGTAGTTCTCACACCCTCTGGAGGTTTTTCCTCTTCTTTTTCCTTCCTCTTCTTTGTTTTGCAGAGTCTTAGCGGGTGTTGCTGATTCTGCGTTTGTTGATCGAGGCGAGGGAGTCGCGAGCTAGATCCCTACCCATGTTTGGAGAGTAGCGGTACCCCTTCAGAGGAGAGCTTCAGTAGATTAGTTGTTTTATTTCCTCTTTTGAGAGACTGATGTAGTGAGGCTGATATGTATCGAGAGACTGTACATTGTTGTATTATTTTTCAGTTGTACAGTGGTTGTTTTTAGTTATACAGCAGTTTTATCTTATAGCTCTGATATCTGTTAGCTGTAGCACTTTTCTTGCAGGTAGGACGCTTCACCTATGCGGAGTTTGGCATAGGTGGCGGATCTGTTGGCGAGCCCGGGTCGTAGTTTCGACCCCGGGGCGTGACAGATTAGAGTGGTATCAGAGCCTAGGTTGTAGGTCGTGGTGGACTTAGAAACCCTAGGCTTATGGTTTGACCTTTGGTTGACTTCGTGAGAGTCGTGGCTTTTAGTGAGAGTCCTGATTGAGTTTTATACCTCTCCCAAGGGACGGGAAGAGTGATTGGCATGTTTATTCTCCTAAGTGATTATGTTGGCTGCAGACAACATAATGCTGTGGAACGGGTGACATGCTTTAGACTTTCGCTGGATTGGGTCGAGCATTGTTGTGTGCTATTTTGTTGTTTCGTCATGGCGAGCGGTGTCTCCCCGACGCTGGGTTTTGACCCGTGTGTATCCTGTCATAGCAGTTGAGCTTGAGCGGTTGGTTTTGGGCCGGACACCCGGATTGAGGTCAGGGAACTCCGGACCCAGATGACAGGATTGTCAGAGGCTTATCAGCGACAGAGTGAGCAGCTGGTCTCGGTGACACAGTTGTCGGAGCACTGAGTAGCCCCCTCTGTGCCAATGTTTAGTGTCGAGGCACCGAGGCAGGGTGGATAGTTGACGGCAGAGGAGCTGTGGGACATGATCGATCTATTGAGCCAGATTTGGCAGATGATCCACCCCGACTCGTAAGATTGAGTTTGGAGCCTTTGGAGGCAGAGTCGTGGTTGGTGTTGATGGAGTGATTAATTGAGAGCCTCTCTGGGCTAGAGAGTGTATGCAGTTGTTGAACTGCGCGCTCCAGGTTTCGAGGGACGAAGCGCATAGGATATGTGAGACTGGGAGTGGTTTGCGCCAGGATACCTTTCAGCTTAGTTGGTCCCTCTGTTATGGATTATTGATGCCTCGGTGGAGTAGCCGTCGTGTATGGAGCGTGGCGCTGCAGTTCCTTTGGTTAGGGATCTGCCGCAAGGGGCGAGTTCGGGATATTGGCGCTTGGCGCCGGGTGATGGAGGACAGATCGGCCGGCAGAGGCATTTCTTATTTCTTTCTCCAAGGTATTGGATTTCTAAGATATCAGGGATCGGGTGGACCCCGATGGCAGTATCAGCGTTTGTATCGGAGTAGCGCAGCGGTAGCGTGGATTTGTTATCTGCGGAGGACCCTATTCGTCGCCTCAATGTGAGCAGAGACAGAGGTCGTACTCCCTTGTGCATAGTCCTGATTTTCAGGCAGATTGAGCGACAACCACCTGCATCGAGTGGATGAACCTGTGCCGCCCGGTTGGAGGGTGCCACGGTAGTGGATCGAGTTGTCGCAGGTGTGATTTCATCACAGCAGTCGGAGTTAGAGCCTGTTGTATTCCTGCATGGACTAGAGGGAGATTTGTTACCACGTGCACTCGAGGTACAGGTTCCTGTTAGTGCTGTGCAGGTGGAGGAGGCTTGTGGATCATGTCCAATGCAGTTTAGGCCGCGAGTTGTACCGGCAGACTTATTGGTAATTGTGGCAGTTGGTGTTTTGACCAGGTGCTTGAGATTGGTTGGCATAGTGCCACAGGATGTTAGACTGCAGAAAGAGAGGACTTTGACCTTCTGTGAGGCAGACGAGAGGGGGGCTTGATGGTTGAGATTACAAGAGCACACAGGTTGTAGCGACAGTGTGAGAGGTGCTTTTGGCGGCACCGGGATTCAAGGATATCTCTGTTGCCCACGAGATCCCGGGTGTGATTTCACCTGAGCTGTTTGTGATGCCGCCGGTCAGGGAGATAGAGATTGCGTTTGCCGTGGTTCGGGGAACCGCGCCACCCTCGACAGCACCTCATTGGATGTCGCTTGTAGAGCTGAGAGAGCTGATGGCGCAGTTGCAGGATCTGATGGATTGAGGGGTCTGTTTGACCTAGTGCCACGTCGTTGATACACGACTCTGAGGGTCCTTTTATGGTTCGAGGGTAGACAGGTCCGGGTGGTATCTAGGACCTTTTGATGGAGTCGTGCTCCGGCAGTTATAGTATGGTGCGAATACCTACTTGGAATCGGGCAGCCGAGGATCTTGCCTAGATGGCGTTCAGGACGCGGTAGGGCATCTTGAGCTCATAGGGAGGCCAAGTGGATTGATTAATGCCCTGCCACTCTTATGATTTGAGGAATTGTGCTCCAGCTATACTTGATTGGATTGGTAACAAGATCCTCCAGGGATATTTTTACTCCCAGAGCGACTTAGGGCATGAGGAGCACTTGTGGATGTACTATAATGCTTAGGTGAAAGAAGCTGTATGCCAGATTATTGAGATTTCTACCAGCGCCAATGCTAGTATTTCCAGTGTTGGGAGAGATATCTGTGAGTTTTAGTGATGCCTCCTAAAGCGACTGTGGAATTACCGTTGGGTTATTGTTGAGCATTTTGGATTACCCCGACAGGGCCACTGTGATGGCGGATACCTGGCGCAGGAAAGCTGTCTGCGGATGAGTTTGATAATTCCACAGCTGGCGCTGTGTGGACTATTGGGGCAAACATGGCTTGTGGTTGTGTCCCTGAGGGTTCCTTTGGATGATAGACCACGACAGAGTAGTTCACTCGGATGGTCCAGATTCGGGAGTGACCGAGTGAGGACCTTTCCTTGTTAGGGCTCATTTCCTTATTGGTTAATCGTGTGGGTGTGCTTCGGGTTCCCTTGGTTGAGTTGACACAGGTTGTGGTTTGGTGTGTGTTGCACTGGCGGTTATCTGGTTTCCCCAACTTTGTTGGAACCCCGGTTGTATTTCATGTCTCAGCTCCGGAAGGTTATGTTTTTGGATTCCTCGCCCGTGATTGGCTCGCCCCATTTGAGATCTAGGAATGTTTGGAGTACGAGGGACGCCCGTTGCGAATTCTCGCTCGTGAGATTAGAGGTTGCGCAAACGGGCTATGCCGTACTGGATGTTGCTGTTGTTGTTGTTGGGGAGTAATCACGGGGAGTGAGTGATGACTTAGGAGCTGGAGATGATGATGTTGAGTACTTACCCTTGGTGTTTGTGACTTCTAGTGGAATTGAGCTAGTTTCGAGGACGAAACTTTCTTTAGTGGGGGAGGATGTGAGGACCTGGTTTTCCCCGATGTGATTACTGGTTGACCAGCCACTTCTGGGGGCCTTTGTGGCATGTCGGTGGCGTTTGTACACCAATTGGACACTTTTGTTGGACTCGGTGTGTTAATTGGATCACGAGAGTAGTCGGATGGCCCCATTGAATGCTTAGAAGTGATTTCACGCGCAATGGATATTAAATTGGACTCGGGGCGAAATTTGGATAAAGGATCACCTCTCCGGATGTCTTCGGGAATATTTAGAGTTGGAATTTGGTAAATCGGGCTTTAGAAATGGACTCAGCGTGAAAATCGGATCAAGTGGGCTTTCCGGGGCTTTCGGTAAATTTTCGGGTGAGAATTTGGAGAATCGAACACCGTATTTGGATTCAGCGCGCGAAATCGTTGAGATTGGACTATTTACTTGCTTTTTTCGGAGTCCGGTTGGCGCGCGCGTTTTTCGAGGCATGCACGGATCTCGAGACGTCGCGGCACGAATCCCGGGGTGCGCGCGGATCCCGAGGTCTGCTCGGGTGTACTGCGCGAGGGGGGGCGCTGACAGGCGCGTTGGGAAAATGCGCCTGACTGCGCGAGGTGACGCGGGGGTGCCGCCACGTGGCGTGCCCCCATTCGCGCCCGCGCGGACGCGGGGGGACACGCGTCGCTCGGTGTCACGCGCCCGGTGTGGCGCGGTGTCACGCGCCTGTGTGGCACGTGCCGCGTGGCACAGGGGGCGCGCGCCTGCGCCTGGCGCACGCGCCCCTGTGCGGTGGACCGGCGGACTGTAGTGGCTTTGGGGGTGGTGCACCGTGGACCCGGTCCACGGAGCCCTCCCTCCTCTCTTCCTTCTCTTCTTCTTCCTTTTCCTCCCCGCGCACCATTTTCTTCTCCCATTTTGCTTCTTCTCCAACCAAGAGCGAGAGGGTGTGAGGGAGAGGGTTATGGGTGGTGCGGCGGTGCATCGTGGGGCTCGTGGTAGCGAGCGAGGTTTTCCAACGGAGCGGTTGGGCGGCGGGGCGCAGTCGCGGTACGGTCCCGCGTGTTAGTTTTGCGGTATTTTTGGCACAGTTTTGAGGCGTCCTTTTGGACATTGGATTTGACCCCTTATATTATCTGTGCTAGGGACCATATTTTTACTGCACCGTTTTGCGTGCGGACCCCGACGGCGTGCACCGTTTTGCGTGCGGACTCCGTTTTGCGCGCGGGGTTCGGCACCGTGTTCCGTTTTGCGTGCGGACTCCGTTTTGCGCGCGGGTTTCGGCATCGTGTACCGTTTTGCATGCGGACTTTGTTTTGCGCGCGGGTTTCGGCACCGTGCTCCGTTTTGCGTGCGGACTCCGGCGGTGTGCACCGTTTTGCGTGCAACTTGTTGTACGAGCTCGGATTGAGTCGTACCTTTACACTCTTTGGATCTTCGCGTCGCAAGGATTACCGTCGTGTTTTCGGGGAATTCGCTGAGATTCGCCCAAGGTATACTTCTTTCCCCTTTACTGTGCGGCGTATTACAGTTGTGTTTGTTGTGGACTTTCGCGCTCTCCGCGTTGTGGAATTTGTAACTCGGCCTCCGGGACTCGGATTTTGGCGTGCAAGGTACTCGTTTCGAAGGGCTCGACGCGACGATCGCGTACGTATTTTGGTGGATTTTTCTGAGTCCGTTCTGCAGGTGAAAATTGCTCATCTTCAGGGCTGGTTCTAGCAGATGCTGTATACTTGGATATTTTAGCATAAAATGTAACCTTGGACCTTTTGTTGTACCCAGGAGGGTTCGCGAGTATTTTGGAACACTGCTAGGAGCCAAGGTTTGCGCAACATGTACCGTGGTTACGGGTTCAGCTGATTGTGCGTGCAAGTGGCCACGCTCTTCACCGACTCCAGGTTTGCCTTGGATTGAGCACTTCAGGTGGGTAAGCTTAATTTAGTAACTGTATAAGATTTTTATATCATGGAGATGAAGTACACATGTGGGGTTATCATCCCTCTATGATTGATACAGGC
>JAQNDB010001448.1:0-50086 GCA_029204045.2 Tillandsia leiboldiana
GCCTGAGGATCTTGACGTCGGGTTTCTTGCCACACAGTCGCACAGAATTGCCTTCACGTTAGTCCGGCGATCACCGGCGCCTCGGGACTCGGAACCATCACCCGGTTAAACCTAGATGACCTCCTCTCGCTCCACATTGTTTAGTTTGGGTCAAAAGGCCCCGGTTTTCATGAGACTTATTCCTTGCACCCTGAAATCACCAATACGGGCTTAGATCGGCCGCCGCCGACTCCGCCGCCGGGGGCTCGACCCGCATGGACCGGAGACCTCCTGGGGACCTCTTAACTGATGCTCACCTTGGTTCAGGCGAGCTCACTGTCGTTCCAAGAAACACCCAACCGAGCCTTGATCAACTTGGGTGATGCTCCGGCCATCTCTACGGCCGGGCTTCCGACGCGTTGCAAGGTCTAGCACACCGCCTCTTGTTATTATGAACCCCATGCTCCAGTTCGATCACTTGTAGATCAAGTATATATTAAGCCGCAACATTCCCTAATTTGGAGCCCTTGTGTAAATGGGCCACTGTAAATGGGCCTGGTCTCGGCCAAAATATTGTTGAGCACGGCCTCCGTCTCGACGTAACGAACGCGATTGATGAAAACTTACGGCGTCGTCGTTGGACCCCCGGATTTCAAGAACGAGCCGAAACGGGCAATTAAATTAATGTTGTTATGCAAATCTAAGAACATATTAGACTAAAATGTAAGTTGGACATATTAGCTGCTTTAGATAGTGTTTTTAAATCTACTAGCATCGGGTTAGGGTTCCGTAGGTCCTCGTTGACGGGAATCGGACTTTGTCGATAAATCGGCGATATTCCCCGTTTAAGCTTTACGTTGCTGTCGGATCGTTCGGGAAGGATTTGTGTGAGTCTATTACTGACCAGATCTCCATTATTCAGGGCCCAGTTGCTCAGCACCAGCCTCCCAGTAGCTAGTGGGAGTCAGGGATCGGCACTTCAGGTGGGTGTATTTACTTTATTCCTAGCCTCTAAATTCTTCATGTTGGACGGGGTCTATTCTAAGTGTCTGGGGTTAAATAATGATGGGCGATAGCTTATGCAGTTAGTGGGTTCGCTATAGTGATTAGCGTCGGTTTGCCGACGGTGTTTTCTCTTTTTAACCCTTATATGTCAGCGGGCCACCCGATTCCGGTGCGCGCAAATATTACCTGTTTTCGATTATGCACTTACCCATTTACCTCATTACTCTTGTATTTATATATGATGCTGACATGATGGTGGTTACGGTTACTTGGCTCGAGGTTGCCACAAGCGCACCCGCGGTTTTGGCCACCGAAAAGGGTGCGCCTTTCCGGAAAGGGTCTATGACCCGTGTATACCCACGAGGTGACGTAGTGGAGCCCTTATTAGTGGTGGGGTTGAGGCGCCGAGGTGCGAGCGGTGCGACCGTCGGTTAGTTGTCCGGCGTGGTCGGGTTTCTGCAGGTACGGTGTGGGCCGTCGGTTTAGCTGTCCGACGTGCCCGGGTATTACAGGATGCAGGTGTACAGGTTGCCTTTCCTCCTTGGGAGGGTGGTTGCTCCAGTTGTCTTCACGGTTTGTTTTACTATATTCTCCTACTTTACTATTTCTGCGTCACTGACATCCCACTTCGTGACAGGGTCCAGACGGGAGAGAGAGGTAGGCGGTGGTGAGGACGGGACAGGAGCAGCTGGGTCGCTGGGGACCCTGGACTGTATTTACTCTTTTATTCTCGCTTTTCATTACTTTGTAGTTATGTGAGTGGTTCGCGATACCCTCGTGGGGTCGGCATGGATGTCGGTACGGGCTACATTTAGTGCCCCTGGTGCAATATTTTCCCTTTTATTTCCATCGGCCATTTAAAAACCAAAAGGGCAAAAGCCAAAGAAAGGATTGCGAAAACCGTCTTTAAAAACTTGGTGTCGGGTGGGCACCGCTTTCAAACCTTGTGGATTTATGCTGACTTCGAAAACCAGCTTTCAAACGTAAGCGCGGGTAGGCGCTCTTTCAAAATTGTGGATTTATCCTTTCCAAACCGATCGGCCATGTGATCTTCGTTTATCAGTTTAGAATGCTGGTTGGTTGTGAATGATTGTTGTGATTGATTGGTTGCGCATGTTAGAACATGTACCGAACGCTACGCCGTGCATGTACAGGGAGACTCTGCATGTTTGCAGAGTGACCATGTATGTGTGGCGGGTCTGGGCACGTGCCGGGGAAGAGGGGTTTCTGCTTGTAAAAACAAAAAAAAAAAAAAAAAAAAAAAAAAAAAAAAAAAAATTCACACATCAAATATTCAACTTTTATGAATCGTTTCCGCTAAAACAAAACCCCGGGGCGTGACAGAGGTATTGCCGGAATACCACTAATTGGTCGGGATTTCTCACAGGTGCAACCGACCGACAAAAATCAGATCAGCACCGTGGATTCGTGTCCTCTCGTCGACTTTAGCATCCCCCGAAGCTGGAGGGCGACCGGATCAAGATCGGGTCCGTGCGAGAGTGCCCTAGAAACCGGATAGTTGGCACTTCGGCGACAGCCGCCGTCCGGCGCCGCCGCGACCTCCCGCCGCCGGCCACCACTGCACCAAGCTTTGTGGCTCCGAGACGAAGCTTCGGGTCCATCTTGCTCCGGCCCGGAGCCACCGCGCCGGAAACCGCCATTGGAGGCCTTGAAGCTTTCCCGAGCTCCTCCGGCGCCGCCTTGCCGGCGCTCCTCTGTCACCGGGACAACCCAGGTGAGTCTCTGTGGTCGGTAAGAGCCCTCCCATCATCTTGCATGGCCTCCCTAACGTCGGGCTTTTGCTGTGCAGAGTTGCACCCGAGCTCGGTCTTTTCCTCCTCTCCGGCGATCCCCGGTGCTCCGGGGCTCCGGCCAACCACCAGGTAAGATCTACAGACCCTACTGAAGCTCACCATGAATTTATTTTGATCTAGAATACCCCCTGCAACTCGGCTCCAAACCTTGCACCGAGGTCGCCCTCTCGGGCTCATCTCCGGCCGCCGCCGCCTCCGGCCGCCGGAGCTCGACCCAGATTGGACCAAGACACCCCTGGGGACCCCCCTCTAACCTGTGCTTACCTCTGGTGCAGAGCAGAACCCAAGTCCGAGCCTTGGAGGAGTACCACCTTGCTGCGGCGACTCCTCCGGCCACCTCCGGCGCGTCTCAGGTGAGCACCCCACTTCTGGACAAATCCTTGATAACATGCCTTAGTTAGACCCCAACTGGATCAAGTCTAAGTTAAGATATTGCATAACTAATAACTGGACACTAAGAGATCATGGGCCCGACTGTATTTTCGGGTTGCGTGTCCACTCAAACATGTGAGCACGGGTTAGCTCGCAGCGAGATCCACCTACTGCAATTTGCGGTTTAGTCTAAAACGTCCCGGATTTCAAGAACGGACTAGAACGGTGTATCAACCCTTGGTTTTTATACAATTCAGATCATATTCGGTACCTAAATGCAATTGTAGCATCAAGGCTGTCTTCAGACAGTAATTATTTACCCACTAGGCATTTTGGTTAGAGTTCCGTGGGCTCTTGTTGAGCGGGAATCGGACCTTGTTCCGTAAATCGGCTATATTATTCCGTGTTAGCGTTGTGTTGCTGTAGTGTTGTCAGGATAGGTATGTGTGAGTCTAGTTCTGACTACAGTCTCTGTTCAGGGCCCAGCAGTTCAGCACCAGCCTCCCGGTAGTCTAGCGGGAGTTCGGGATCGGCCTACATTCAGGTGGGTTTTATTTCCTTTGTCCTAGCATCTAGCTCTATCTTGTTGGGCGGGGTCAATTCTAAGTGTACTGGGGTTAAATATTGATGGGTGATAACTTATGCATGTTAGCGGGTTTCTTCATAGTGTTTAGCGTCGGTCTCCGACGATCGTTCTTCTTTTGATAATTATATGTGGGCGGGCTACCTTCGAGTACACGTATTATTGCCTTGACGTTGATTATACATGATAGCGGGTTACTTCTGATCGCATATGCTACGGTTTTACTTTTGATTATACATGTTGCCGTTTCACTCTTGTTATATATATTATGCTGCTGACATGATGGTGGTTACGGTTACTTGGCTCGAGGCTGCAACACGCGCACCCGCGGTTTGGCAACCGCAAAGGGTGCGCTTTTCCGGAAAAGTGGTCTATGACCCGTGTATACCCACGAGGTGACGTAGTGGGGCCCCTTATTAGTGGTGGGGTTGAGGCGCCGAGGTGCGAGCGGTGCGACCCGTCGGTTTAGTTGTCCGACGTGGTCGGGTTTCTGCAGGTACGGTATGGGCCGTCGGTTTAGTTGTCCGACGTGTCCGGGCATTACAGGATACAGGTGTACAGGTTGCTTTTCCTCCTTGAGGGGGGGTGGTTGCTCCGGTTGTCTTCACGGTTTGTTTTACTATATTCTCCTGCTCTACTACTTTTACGTCACTGACATCCCACTTCGTGACAGGGTTCAGACGGGGGGAGAGGTAGGCGGTGGTGAGGACGGGACAGGAGCAGCTGGGTCGCTGGGGACCCCGGACTGTATTTCTTCTTTCATTCTCGCTTTACATTGCATTGTTAGTTATGTGAGAGGTTCGCGATACCCTCGTGGGGTCGGCGTGGATGTCGGTACGGGTTTGCATTTAGTGCCCCTTGTGCGTTACTTTCCTTATATTTCTATTGGCCGTTTGAAAATCAAAAAGGCAAAAGTCAAAGAAAGATTTGCGAAAACCGTTTTTAAAATCTAAGTGTCGTGTGGCACTGGTTTCAAAACCCTGTGGATTTATGGATTGCGAAAGGGATTTCAAACTTGGTGTCGGGTGGGCACCGTTTTCAAACCTTGTGGATTTATGCTGATTCGAAACTAGCTTTCAAAACGTAAGCGCCGGGTAGGCGCTCTTTCAAAACTGTGGATTTATCCTTTCCAAATTGATCGCCATATGTTTTTCTTGTATTAGTTTAGAATGCTGGTTGTTTGTTGAATAACTGTTGTGATTGATTGGTTGTGTATGTTGGAACATGTACCGAACGCTACGCCGTGCACGTACAGGGGGAGACTCTGTCCGTTTGCAGAGGGATCCTGTATGTGTGGCGGGTCTGGGCACGTGCCGGGGAAGAGGGGTTCTCTTTTAAACAAAAAAAAAATTTACACGTCAAATATTCGACTTTTATGAATCGTTTCCGCCTAAAACAACCCCCGGGGCGTGACAGATTAAATGGTATCAGAGAGTTCTTTCAATCACAACAGTTAGTGCGACATCCGCTGGAACACCTCACTTGCCTACACATGAATGAAATGGGTAGGGCAATAGGACTGTAGAACGTGATGTGACCGAGGGGGGGGAGGGAAATGTTGAGTCCTTTTCTCTCACTTTATGGGTGTTGTCAGTAGGGTAGTCTAGAGTTGACATCTTGTGATGTGTGACAGACATGGCCCGTACTAGAACATCAGCCCGGGGCGCAGAGGCCGACGCGACAACGTCGACGGCCGCGGAGAACCAGCTCTCCTGCGGCAGCAATTGCGGGAGATGGCGGGGAATCTGGCCAACCTCCCGAGCACGTGTGTGGTGTGTGATTGCGGTGTTAAGTTTTGCTCTTTCTCGGTTTAGCCGGTTGTCGCGTTTTGGGTCGTCGTGTGTGTTTTGGCTCGTGTAGTGTGTTGTTATGGGGGCTGGGAACCGAGGCCGGCAGCCACCGAGGTTATGATGGTTGCTAGGAATCAATGGTTTAAGCAACCAGCGTGGGACACGGTGGGCCTGCTAACAGGTGTTCATTCGCTAGGTGCGGGCTGTTATCAAGCAGATCGTTGCGCCGGGTGATGTTTTTTTTTCGAACCCTCCCTCTGCAACGCTTTGGTCGTCGTTAGTAACGGCGACTGGTGTAGGGTAATCCACCGATGGTTGTTAGTGAAGCGGCCGTTTTTGTCGGTCGTGAGTAGCTGGGTAGTCTCCTTGCCTAAATTGTACCTTCCAGGACAACGGGTTTTAGGTACAGCAGAGAGGTCGGCCGATTCTTTTGCATCTTGGATAGGGTGAGGGGTAGGCCATGAGGACTCTTCCCCTACGGTTGTTACCCACGGTTCGGCCCTTTGCTGTGGTCACTGCGATGGGTGCGGAATCGTCACGGTGGGGTCTTGGGATTCCCCTAGGGTTGAGAAAAGAGACCACCGGGGCTAGCAAATCTTGTTCATTGGGCTTGACTCCTTCTTTTTGTTGAGCGGACCTAGAGCTTAGAATACTCCTAGTTGGGAAGGTGATCGTTTGGTCTGGGGGTATGCAGCTCGACATAGTGCATGGTGCTTGGAAGGGCAATGGATTGTGGACCGAGCGGTAGAGGTTAATCAGAGTGTCCGCACCCCCTCATGTGCCAAGACGGAAGTAGGACTGTGCTTCTTGGGTTTGTCGCCAGCACCCCATGACCAAGGCATAGTCTTGAGGTTTTTGTTACGGCATTTTGGTATTGGCATATTTCGTGAGTCAAGTCAGTGAGTTGAGTTCGGAGTCTTAAAGGGATCAAATTGTCAATCAGGCAATCAAAGACTTAGAGAAGATTCAACAAGAGCTCAAGTTGACACTCAGTGTCTTGAATCTTGAAGATTGAAGTTGAGAATTGTGGATCAGTTACATCAATCTCAAGAAGAAAGTATTCAAAAGGATCAGGTATGGTTAACTAAATAATTTTGGTGATCCGAATACTTTCTTATAGTATAGAAACACTTGGAAGAATTTTTAATTTTCATAATAATCAAAACTGGTGTTCGGACATGTTCAGGATCCGGATCAGGGCCAACGATCCGGATCCCGAAGGTTGTTGCTTCATACAAGACTTCGATCCGGATCCATTGCAATTTCCGATCCGGATCCCGAATGTTAAGTTTTCTGATTTGTATGAACGATCCGGATCGGGCAATGCGATCCGGATCCCGAACCCTTGGTTTTCTGGAATCGTCAATCTCGTTACGACGATCCGGATCGCAGTAAATCCGATCCGGATCGCCGTCCTGAAAATTTCCAGATAAGGTAAGTTTTGATTCTTATCTCTTTCCAAAGGTTTCTAAACTATAATAGACACTTAGGGTTTCTCAAAAACGTGGGAGCTACGGCCGATCAATTATAAAACACTTGAGAGCAACCCTAGAGGCTAGGTTTTTATCGATCTTCTTCATAGCCTCTTTTAGGTCAATTCGATGGTTCTTTCAAGAACATATCTTTTGTCGAATTGATCTAATCTTGCTTAGAGATTTCTTCTACGGTTCCTCAATGAGAATCTAAGCAGAGGATCACCATCGAAGTCAATATTCTTATCGACTGAGTTTGCGTCGTGGATTCGACGTGGCATCGTGGATTCGGTGTGCTAAAGGCGTTTCGTGGATTCGAAGCGTGCGTTCGTGATTCGAACGTGAGCAGTGGACGGGCAAAACGGTGGAGCGCGAGGTCCAAGAAATTGAAGGAGGGGTTAAATCCGTGGAGACGGTAATCACCTTGTTATTCTTCTTTTCTTAGGGATTGTTATTGCGTGGATATCCAACCGGTCAGCGCAAGGTCCGAAGAAGCTGAAGGAGGGGTTTGAGTCCGTGGAGTCGGTAATCACCTTGTTATTCTTCTATTCTTAGTGGATTGTTATTGCGTGTTGGTCCCGTGGTTTTTCTCCCTGGATTGGAGTTTCCACAGTATATCTCGGTGTGCTGTTTTAATTTTCCGCATTGGTTTTTATTTTGCACTGAGATTGAGTTTTTAAGTATTACACCTAGTTCACCCCCCCTCTAGTTGTTTGAGTACCTATTTAGATCCTTTGGGATTCATAACTCTACAATTGGTATCAGAGAGGGTTTTAGGTTTATCTATCTGATGGGTGAAAGTGGTAATATTTATAGACCTCCTCTTTTTGATGGGACTAATTATGCTTATTGGAAAGTGCGGATGAGAGCTTTTCTCATCGCAATTGATGAGCGAGTATGGCAATCCGTGGAATGCGGTTGGGTGCATCCTGTTGAGGAAGTAGGAAATTCTACTACCCAAAACCTCGCTCTAGATGGTCCAAAGAGGAATTTGAAAGATCTTCTTACAATGGGAAAGGTATGACGCTTTATTTAATTCTCTTTTCCTCGACTGAATTTACAAGGAATTTCCGCGTGTGAAACCGCGAAGGAAATTTGGATATTCTCAAAATGACACATGAGGGTACTAATCTTGTAAAATTCAAAGCTCCAGATGCTTACAAGTCAATTTGACTCTATTCATATGGAAGAGCATGAATGTTTACAGATTATTACACTAGACTTCAAGATGTAATAATACATGTGCTAATTTAGGAGAAAAGATCCCGGAGTCGAAAATTGTAAGAAAAGATACTTCGGACTCTTCCGGAGACGGTTTAGGGCAAAGGTTACCGCCATTGAAACCGTTAGTCATCCGGATGAGATGAGTGTAGAGGAATTAGTAGGTGCTTTGCAAACTTATGAATTGACTTTTCCTACTAATCAAGTTTCTTCTCAAGTCTTCTTCTAAGCTTACAGGTATTGCATTCAAATCCACAAAGGAAGAAGATAGCGAATCAAGTTCCGACGAAGAAATCTCTTTTGCCGATTTGAAGAACAATTGGCGCGGATCACAAAGAAATTCGTCGGAAATTTTGGAAGAATCGAACCGATGGATCTTCATCCACGAAACCATCTAAAGGGTCATCGGGTTCTAAATCCTCTAACCTCAAATTCCTTGGCAAAACCTTCTAAGGAAAAAGATGAATTCGAAGGGGAAATCGATGTTATAGATGCAAAGGCTACGGCCATATTTCAACGGATTGTCCTACTTCGAAATTATATAAAAAGAAGGCTTTGCAAGCGAAAACTTGGGACGATTCTATTTCTACATGAATCGACCCTCAAGTAAAGAGGAAAATGCCGTTGCTTTTCATGCCTCTCAAATTCCCTCTTCTAATTTTTGTTTATCATCTTTAGTCACTGACTCTACTCCTTTGATTTTGTATGAAACATCTACAACCGGCGGAGAGTCAACAAGTGAGGGGGAGTCGGACGAAGAAGAACTCGTTGAGGCATATCAACAACTTCTTACGGAATCAAAGAAGATGGCCAAACATATTAAGAAGTTGAGGAAGCACGACTTGAAGGTCAAGACGAGAATCAAGCTTTAAAGATAAAACTTCAAGATTCGAGGAGGAACAAGGACGTTTATTGAATAATAATAAAATCCTCCAAGAAAAGATAAATCAATCGGAAACGGTCGTTAATTCCCATATTGACAAGATTGATTTTCTAGAAAAACAGTTTGAGGAGATTCATGTCACCAACCAAGCATTGACCAACAAGTTCATCAACTTAAATCCGACATACAAAGGATCTCAACCGATTCCAAGAAACTTGAGTGTATGTCCGGTTTAGGTCAAACAGTAAGGTTGGTTTGGGATTCAAAAAGGACCAAACTGTGCATGCTTCAAGTTCCACAATGAAATTGAAAGGAAGAACTTGTCACTTATGTGGACTTGAAGGACATTTGGTGAGGGATTGCCCGAAAAAGAGAAAGAAAAATCCTTCGGCAACTTCATCTACGGAGCGGACTCAACGGACTCAAAAGACACATCAAGTCAAAAGAGTTCACTCAATCCATCAAAGGTCCGAGCCACATCATCAATCATACAAGTGGATCATTGCAAGGCAAAGACCTAAGGTGGATCAACAGTCAAAGCGGACAACCCCCGGCCACAACGAATCAAGACAACCCAAATCCAGCGATTTTGGATTCGGAAAGGTGATATCTTTCCTTGTCTTAAGTTCTAAATAGCTTATGACTGTATGTAATGCTTTGATTGGTTTTCCCTTCATATCTTTCTTAATCTTTGCATTACATGTTTTCAATGCTCTTCGTTTTTATACTTTGTTTTTGAACAAAAGGATTTTTAATGAACAAGTGCATTGAATGAAAAGGGCTTTCACTTTCATTCACTCCAAATTAATTTTATATGGATTATCAACTTTACTTCATAATCATAATCTTGAAGATACTTCATTATAGGAGTTTTTGATATTATAAGCATCAAATTTTAGAAATCATGTGTGATCTTCAGATGCTTAATCTATCTCGGTTGTGTGAGTTCTTTGTGATAAACATGAGACAACGATTGACTAAAATTTGGGATTTAATTCTTTCACGTAAGAGATTGCCTTCTTACAAGGGTAAATAATTGAATTATGAAAGATGTGGAAAGAGTTACATCCGAAAGGAGTGTGAAAAACTACCACCACATGCTGGAAAGAGCTGCCACCCCGGTCGTCCGGTTTGTGTGTGAAGCTACCACATGTATGGATGCTTGATAGTATTTTATGAGAAAATCTTTAGTTGAAGCATTTGGAGATTTATATGCAAAACTCTTATATTTGAACAATCTCCTGGTTGGTATAAGGTGGAATAGTTGAAAGATGCTCAAAGAGCCACCCTTAGGTATTTTAGTGCTTATCTCAAATTTGAAAGGGTAAGAAATCAAATTGATGTCATTTGGAAATCTCTGTAAGTCATCTTTGTAAATCCGTTACATCTTGATAGAGTTTGGATCTCAAGATTATTTTTGATGACTTGTGTTTGATGAATATAACATGAAAAACGGTTTATAATGTTTTACCTTTATTTTTCATGATTTTGGAGTAAATCTTTTTAATTTTGTGAAATTAATTGGATTGAATGACATCTGTGTGAATTCACTGTTTAAAGCACTTAAATTGATTTCTTGATGGAATACAAATCGGTATTTGAAAAGATTCTAAAATCTGGATTTGTTTCAAGAAATTATTTGATTTTTGCTTTCTGGTATAGGTACGGAATCTGCATTTTTGTTATATATACCAGAACTGAGCTTTTATCTCTCTTTCTCCATGAACTAATTTTGTTAGTAATTTCCTTTTGTCTAGTATGTTCACTGTTTGACAATTTGTGACAAAAAGGGGGAGAAGAGAAATGACGGAGATGAGATCATCAAGAGAGGACAAACGAAACGAAAATGGAAAAATGGGGGAGAACGGAAAATGATGATCGTACCACAAAGGGGGAGAACATAGATGCTCAAGAACATGGAGAACATGTTAGAGATGCTCAAGATAGGGGGAGACAAAGAAAGGTTGAAAGAGCTGGGAAAAACAAAAGAACCAAAAGGATGAATCAAATGTAGGATTTTAATTTCTAACGACTGACGTTTGATTTTGTTTGGAGTTTTGATTTGCAGGAATTACATCACTTTAAGACTCCAAGTCCTAAGTCATAGAGTATGTTCTAGGACTGTTTGGTTCAAATGTAATTTTGTATTTATTGGATCTTTCACGCAAAGAAAATCAATGTTTTGGTGATAACATTGAATTTCGATTTTTGGTTTAAGATAAGTGACTTGAGCGCTTTTATGTATTTTTGGGTTTTGTCACGAAATTGCCAAAGGGGGAGATTGTTACGGCATTTTGGTATTGGCATATTTCGTGAGTCAAGTCAGTGAGTTGAGTCGGAGTCTTAAAGGGATCAAATTGTCAATCAGCAATCAAAGACTTAGAGAAGATTCAACAAGAGCTCAAGTTGACACTCAGTGTCTTGAATCTTGAAGATTGAAGTTGAAGAATTGTGGATCAGTTACATCAATCTCAAGAAGAAAGTATTCAAAAGGATCAGGTATGGTTAACTAAATAATTTTGGTGATCCGAATACTTTCTTATAGTATAGAAACACTTGGAAGAATTTTTAATTTCATAATAATCAAAAACTGGTGTTCGGACATGTTCAGGATCCGGATCAGGGCCAACGATCCGGATCCCGAAGGTTGTTGCTTCATACAAGACTTCGATCCGGATCCATGCAATTTCCGATCCGGATCCCGAATGTTAAGTTTTCTGATTTGTATGAACGATCCGGATCGGGCAATGCGATCCGGATCCCGAACCCTTGGTTTTCTGGAATCGTCAATCTCGTTACGACGATCCGGATCGCAGTAAATCCGATCCGGATCGCCGTCCTGAAAATTTCCAGATAAGGTAAGTTTTTGATTCTTATCTCTTTCCAAAGGTTTCTAAACTATAAATAGACACTTAGGGTTTCTCAAAAACGTGGGAGCTACGGCCGATCAATTTATAAAACACTTGAGAGCAACCCTAGAGGCTAGGTTTTTATCGATCTTCTTCATAGCCTCTTTTAGGTCAATTCGATGGTTCTTTCAAGAACATATCTTTTGTCGAATTGATCTAATCTTTGCTTAGAGATTTCTTCTACGGTTCCTCAATGAGAATCTAAGCAGAGGATCACCATCGAAGTCAATATTCTTATCGACTGAGTTTGCGTCGTGGATTCGACGTGGCATCGTGGATTCGGTGTGCTAAAGGCGTTTCGTGGATTCGAAGCGTGCGTTCGTGGATTCGAACGTGAGCAGTGGACGGGCAAAACGGTGGAGCGCGAGGTCCAAGAAATTGAAGGAGGGGTTAAATCCGTGGAGACGGTAATCACCTTGTTATTCTTCTTTTCTTAGGGATTGTTATTGCGTGGATATCCAACCGGTCAGCGCAAGGTCCGAAGAAGCTGAAGGAGGGGTTTGAGTCCGTGGAGTCGGTAATCACCTTGTTATTCTTCTATTCTTAGTGGATTGTTATTGCGTGTTGGTCCCGTGGTTTTTCTCCTGGATTGGAGTTTCCACGTATATCTCGGTGTGCTGTTTTAATTTTCCGCATTGGTTTTTATTTTGCACTGAGATTGAGTTTTTAAGTATTACACCTATTCACCCCCCCTCTAGTTGTTTGATAGTACCTATTTAGATCCTTTGGGATTCATAACTCTACAGTTTTGGGTTGCGAGTTTGTGATTGTGAAACAGTACAGATCACGAGGGGCGCAAGGCCAATGGGAAGCGCAAGTCGGAACACGTTTGGCCACATTCCCCATGTATTGGATTCCTGGCGTATTTAAGCTTCGGGGATGAAACTTCGTTTAAGGTGTGAGTGATGTAGCACTCGAGAAAATTCTAGTGCGCTTGCGGGCGAGGAAGCAGATCTAACCTTAGTGACTTGCATATCGTTGTGTCGGTTATTAGTGCAGGGTTAGCCGCGGTCAGGGTTTCGGCTGTGGACTTGATGTTTGAATGGAGCCAGGGTGCTCGGATCAGTTACAGTGATTAAAGGTTAAATCACTGTTCTTGTCGTAATCGTCCAGCTGATGGCGCAGCAGTAGATGGCTGCTAATATTGCACTAGCCTCACGGTTTGCTTAGAGGTTGAACAAGTTGTTGATCCTTTAGTGTCCCCGTGTCATAATTCAATGGCCTATGGGCCGATGGTAACCCTGTTCGGGACGGATGCAACTTGACCCCACCTTTTGCATAGATTTTGTGGATCGACGTGGACTCGCCTATGTGTTAGTCATGGTGATGGTTGTGACCACGAGGGGGTAGTAATCCTTGATAAAGGTTATATTTTTAGCACTGAGATTGTGTTGGGAGGTATGTGATATACCTTCTGATAGGAGTTGGGTCCCCAACTAGTTGTTGGCGACAGAGCTATGGTATTTCCCTGTTCTTTTGGTAAGCACGTTGGCTGCAGGCAACGGACTGCCGAAAGAACTGAGGAAATACCCGGCCTGTAATGGGGAGTATCAGATTGGATCTAAATTAGTAGCCTTAGAGTTGTCGACACCTGGCGACTGACTTGTAGCCCCCGATTGAACTTTTTGAGCATTCCATGAAGTATGACTTCAGGTTGTATGCTCCGGGAATAAAACTTTTTTTTTAAGTTGTAAGTTTCGGGGACGAAACTTCTTTTAAGTTGTAAGTGATGTAGAAACCCGAAATATTTTAATTTTAATAAATAGTCTAAAAGTTAATTTTGACCTGGTTTTTGAATTCAAAAGACCCCTGTTGGCCATATGGTCAATCGCCAGTGTGCAAGTTGCACGTTTTACGAGGCAAAAAGGCCATTTCTTCTAATCCGGACATGATCTTGGAAATCCGAATCGACCGTTGCGCTCGCCTCATCGAACTGAACGAGATCCATATTCAGCACTTTTCGATCCGACGGTCGGATCTTCCGGAAACCGATGAAGAAGCGAGCAAATAACCGCGACCATTGTACCAGTGCTCTGCGCATAGTGTAATTGAGTTGTTACTGTAGGTGAACAGTAGCCATAGTTTTCGGAACCCCGACGGACACAACGTTGACCAATTCGCTGGCTGGAAACCGAACATGGCACTTCAGGTAGGCGTTTCAAACGGTTTCGGCGTTCGGGACGCAATGGCGCTGACAGAATCTCCGTACGACCACCCTAGAGTCTCGAAAAGCGCGAAAACTGTATTCCGGAATAGTATTTTATGGACCGAGATTTTATCCGGACAGTTTCTCGAAAATCAGAAATCGCTACCTAATGGGTCTCGTCTAGCCGGACGTCATGGCGCAGTCCATTTTTCGTTTCGACGAGCGGATCGCCTCAAAAAGCGTGAAACTAGGTGAAAAGGGGGATATTTGCACATAAGACCCTATCGAAGTTGCCTCGTTTTGCGTGCCTGTTCTGGGAGGAGGACCTGAGTGCAAGTTGAAGTTGCTGTGGAGGACTTATCAGCAAATAAATTGTTTGGAGGGACTAAAATGCAAGATCGCCAAATCCTATAAGTAACTATGCATACGAGCTAGGGCTCCATACACGAAACCCTAAAACCCTTGCCCTAGCCGCACCTCACAACAAACTCCTCCCCTCTGCCGCGCTTCCCGGAGCCTCCCCGCACCGGCCTCCGCCACCACGCCGCCGGAGAAGAAAGAGATCAAGAGACTTTCTTGATCTTCGGGCGTCTTGGTAAGGAAGTGTTGGGAGGGACTCAACGTGATCAAGTCCATCTGGGAACTTCCTCTGTGAAGCCGCAGCCGAGCCCGGGGTGAACCGACCCCCAGCCGCCGTCGCGCGCCGCCGTGGGAGATCCTTCTCCTTTCCAAACTCCGGCGGGGTAAGTTTTTGAAAATAATTGTTTTAAGTTGGTCCCTAAACCCTAGCATCATGTTCCTGACACTGAGGGGATCATCCTCATGTTATCCCAGCCGTCGCCGTCCATCCGGTTGCCGGCGGGAGCGAGGTATTGCCGGAATACCACTAATTGGTCGGGATTTCTCACAGGTGCAACCGACCGACAAAAATCATATCAGCACCGTGGATTCGTGTCCTCTCGTCGACTTTAGCATCCCCCCGAAGCTGGAGGGCGACCGGATCAAGATCGGGTCCGTGCGAGAGTGCCCTAGAAACCGGATAGTTGGCACTTCGGCCGACAGCCGCCGTCCGGCGCCGCCGCGACCTCCCGCCGCCGGCCACCACTGCACCAAGCTTTGTGGCTCCGAGACGAAGCTTCGGGTCCATCTTGCTCCGGCCCGGAGCCACCGCGCCGGAAACCGCCATTGGAGGCCTTGAAGCTTTCCCGAGCTCCTCCGGCGCCGCCTTGCCGGCGCTCCTCTGTCACCGGGAACAACCCAGGTGAGTCTCTGTGGTCGGTAAGAGCCCTCCCATCATCTTGCATGGCCTCCCTAACGTCGGGCTTTTGCTGTGCAGAGTTGCACCCGAGCTCGGTCTTTTCCTCCTCTCCGGCGATCCCCGGTGCTCCGGGGCTCCGGCCAACCACCAGGTAAGATCTACAGACCCTACTGAAGCTCACCATGAATTTATTTTGATCTAGAATACCCCCTGCAACTCGGCTCCAAACCTTGCACCCGAGGTCGCCCTCTCGGGCTCATCTCCGGCCGCCGCCGCCTCCGGCCGCCGGAGCTCGACCCAGATTGGACCAAGACACCCCTGGGGACCCCCCTCTAACCTGTGCTTACCTCTGGTGCAGAGCAGAACCCAAGTCCGAGCCTTGGAGGAGTACCACCTTGCTGCGGCGACTCCTCCGGCCACCTCCGGCGCTTCTCAGGTGAGCACCCCACTTCTGGACAAATCCTTGATAACATGCCTTAGTTAGACCCCAACTGGATCAAGTCTAAGTTAAGATATTGCATAACTAATAACTGGACACTAAGAGATCATGGGCCCGACTGTATTTTCGGGTTGCGTGTCCACTCAAACATGTGAGCACGGGTTAGCTCGCAGCGAGATCCACCTACTGTAATTTGCGGTTTAGTCTAAAACGTCCCGGATTTCAAGAACGGACTAGAACGGTGTATCAACCCTTGGTTTTTATACAATTCAGATCATATTCGGTACCTAAATGCAATTGTAGCATCAAGGCTGTCTTCAGACAGTAATTATTTACCCACTAGGCATTTTGGTTAGAGTTCCGTGGGCTCTTGTTGAGCGGGAATCGGACCTTGTTCCGTAAATCGGCTATATTATTCCGTGTTAGCGTTGTGTTGCTGTAGTGTTGTCAGGATGGGTATGTGTGAGTCTAGTTCTGACTACAGTCTCTGTTCAGGGCCCAGCAGTTCAGCACCAGCCTCCCGGTAGTCTAGCGGGAGTTCGGGATCGGCCTACATTCAGGTGGGTTTTATTTTCTTTGTCCTAGCATCTAGCTCTATCTTGTTGGGCGGGGTCAATTCTAAGTGTACTGGGGTTAAATATTGATGGGTGATAACTTATACATGTTAGCGGGTTTCTTCATAGTGTTTAGCGTCGGTCTCCGACGGTCGTTCTTCTTTTGATAATTATATGTGGGCGGGCTACCTTCGAGTACACGTATTATTGCCTTGACGTTGATTATACATGATAGCGGGTTACTTCTGATCGCATATGCTACGGTTTTACTTTTGATTATACATGTTGCCATTTCACTCTTGTTATATATATTATGCTGCTGACATGATGGTGGTTACGGTTACTTGGCTCGAGGCTGCAACACGCGCACCCGCGGTTTGGCCACCGCAAAGGGTGCGCTTTTCCGGAAAAGTGGTCTATGACCCGTGTATACCCACGAGGTGACGTAGTGGGGCCCCTTATTAGCGGTGGGGTTGAGGCGCCGAGGTGCGAGCGGTGCGACCCGTCGGTTTAGTTGTCCGACGTGGTCGGGTTTCTGCAGGTACGGTATGGGCCGTCGGTTTAGTTGTCCGACGTGTCCGGGCATTACAGGATACAGGTGTACAGGTTGCTTTTCCTCCTTGAGGGGGGGTGGTTGCTCCGGTTGTCTTCACGGTTTGTTTACTATATTCTCCTGCTCTACTACTTTTACGTCACTGACATCCCACTTCGTGACAGGGTTCAGACGGGGGGAGAGGTAGGCGGTGGTGAGGACGGAACAGGAGCAGCTGGGTCGCTGGGGACCCCGGACTGTATTTCTTCTTTCATTCTCGCTTTACATTGCATTGTAGTTATGTGAGACGTTCGCGATACCCTCGTGGGGTCGGCGTGGATGTCGGTACGGGTTGCATTTAGTGCCCCTTGTGCGTTACTTTCCTTATATTTCTATTGGCCGTTTGAAAATCAAAAAGGCAAAAGTCAAAGAAAAGATTGCGAAAACCGTTTTTAAAATCTAAGTGTCGTGTGGGCACTGGTTTCAAAACCCTGTGGATTTATGGATTGCGAAAGGGATTTCAAAACTTGGTGTCGGGTGGGCACCGTTTTCAAACCTTGTGGATTTATGCTGATTTCGAAACTAGCTTTCAAAACGTAAGCGCCGGGTAGGCGCTCTTTCAAAACTGTGGATTTATCCTTTCCAAATTGATCGGCCATATGTTTTTCTTGTATTAGTTTAGAATGCTGGTTGTTTGTGAATAACTGTTGTGATTGATTGGTTGTGTATGTTGGAACATGTACCGAACGCTACGCCGTGCACGTACAGGGGAGACTCTGTCCGTTTGCAGAGGGATCCTGTATGTGTGGCGGGTCTGGGCACGTGCCGGGGAAGAGGGGTTCTCTTTTAAACAAAAAAAAAATTTACACGTCAAATATTCGACTTTTATGAATCGTTTCCGCTAAAACAAACCCCCGGGGCGTGACAGACCACAGCAAAGAGCCGAACCGTGGGTAACAACCGTAGGGGAAGGGTCCTCATACCTACCCCTACCCTATCCAAGATGCGAAAGAATCGGCCGACTCTCTGCTGTAACCTAAAACCCGTTGTCCTGGAAGGTACAATTTTAGGCAAAGAGACTACCCAGCTACTCACGACCGACAAAACGGCCGCTTCACTAACAACCACCGGCGGATTACCCTACCACCAGTCGCCGTTACTAACGACGACCAAAGCGTTGGCAGATGGAGGGGTTCGCGAAACATCACCCGGCGCAACGATCTGCTGTGATAATAGCCGCACCAAGTGCATGAACACCTGTCAGCAGGCCCACCGTGTCCCACGCTGGTTGCTTAATCCATTGATTCCTAGCAACCATCAATACCTCGGTGGCAGCCGGCCTCGATCCCAGCCCCCATAACAACACTACTACACGAGCCAAAACAACACGACTACACAAACGCGACAACCGAGCTAAACCGAGAAACAAAACTTAACCCGTACTCACACACCACACAAGTCAGTTCTAGACTCCGCTAGCATAGCACTCAACCAACTATCGAGAAAACGGGACCTATACTTTTCCCCCCCGCTCCCCCGATCACTCGCGTTCTACGCTTCTATGCCTTATTCAATTCATTCATTCGTAGCTAAGTGTGGTATCTCCGTGGATGTCGGACACTGACTCTGCGTCCCCGGCCGATGATCTAGTACGGGCCATGTCTGTCACACATCACAAGAGTCAACTTTAGACTACCCTACTAACAACAACCCTAAAGTGAGAGAAAGGACTCAACATTCCCCCCCCCCCCCCCCCCCCCCCCCTCGGTCACTCACGTTCTACAGTCCTATGCCCTACCCGTTTCATTCATGTGTAGGCAAGTGAGGTGTTCCCGCGGATGTCGGCACTAACTGTTGTGATTGAAAGAACTCTCTGATAACATTTAATCTGTCACGCCCCGGGGGTTTTGTTTTAGCGGAAACGATTCATAGAAAAAGTCAAACATTTGACGTGTAATTTTTTTTTTTTGATAAAGGAGAACCCCTCTTCCCCGGCGCATGCCCAGACCCGCCACACCTACAGGATCACTCTGCAAACGGACAGAGTCTCCCCTGTATGTGCACGGCGTAGCATTCAGTACATGTTCAAAACATACACATCCATTCAATCACAACAATTATTCATATACCACCAGCATTCTAATTCACTTAAAAACGTATGGCCGATCAATTTGGAAAGGATAAATCCACAGTTTTTAAAGAGCGCCTACCCGGCGCTTTCATTTTGAAAGCGAGTTTCGAAATCAGCATAAAACCACAAGGTTTTGAAAACGGTGCCTACCCGACACCCAAGTTTTGAAATCCATTTCGCAATGCATAAATCCACAGAGTTTTGAAACCAGTGCCCACACGACACTTAGATTTTTAAAAACGGTTTTCGCAATCTTTTCTTTGGCTTTTGCCCTTTTTCATTTCAAATGGCCAACAGAAACAGAAGGAAGAGTAACGCATAAGAGGATAATTAAATGCAACCCGTACCGACATCCATGCCGACCCCACGAGGGGATCGAGAACCTCTCACATAACTACAATGTAATGAAATGCAAGAATGAAAGAGGAAATACAGTCCAGGGTCCCCAGCGACCCAGCTGCTCCTGTCCCGTCCTCACCACCACCTACATCTCCCCCCGTCTGAACCCTGTCACGAAGTGGGAAGTCAGTGACACAAAAATAGTAGAGCAGGAGAATATAATAAAACAAACCGTGAAGACAACGGGAGCAACCACCCTCTCAAGGAGGAAAGGCAACCTGTACACCTGTATCCTGTAATACCCGGACACGTCGGACAACTAAACCGACGGCCCATACCGTACCTGCAGAAACCCAACCACGTCGGACAACTAAACCGACGGGTCGCACCGCTCGCACCTCGGCGCCTCAAACCCCACAACTAATAAGGGGCCCCACTACGTCACCTCGTGGGTATACACGGGTCATAGACCACTTTTTCGGAAAAGCGCACCCTTTGCGGTGGCCAAACCGCGGGTGCGCGCGCTGCAGTCTCGAGCCAAGTAACCATAACCACCATCATGTCAGCATCATAATATATAACAAGAGTAAAACGGCAACATGTATAATCGAAAGTAAAACCGTAGCATATGCGATCGAAAGTAACCCGCTAACATGTATAATCAAAATCAAGGCAATAATGCGTGTACTCGAAGGTAGCCCGCCAACATATAATTATCAAAAGGAGAACGACCGCCGGAGACCGATGCTAAACACCACGAAGAAACCCAAGTACACATAAGATTGACCACGTCCCACATGATAGGGTTAAATGCTAAGACTTAAAAATAAAACCCACCTGAATGTAGGCCGATCCCGAACTCCCGCTAGACTACCGGGAGGCTGGTGCTGAACTCTGGGCCCTGTATCATAAGATCTGGTCAGTACTAGACTCACACAAACCCATCTCGACGACACGACATTTGCGGAAAGCTTAAACGGGTCAAATCGGCCGATTTATCGATCAAAATCTGATTCCCGATCAACGAGGACCTTCAGAATCCCAACAAGATGCCCAGTGGGTGTGAAAGTACCATTTAGAGACAGCTAGTATGTTTAATTTGCGATTTGGTCCAAAACAGATCTTACATTGCATAAAAACATCAAGTTAACGGGCTGTTTTGACTCGTTCTTGAAATCCGGGGATCCAAACGGCGTTCTGTAAATTTCAACGTGTTCGTTACGACGAGACGGGTCCCGTGCTCACAAGGTTGGGCTGGCACGAGGCCCGATCACGAAGTTGGCCCATAATCTTTAAAGGTCCAATATACAACTATGTGGAAACTTAAATTATACTTGATCTTTTTAAAGAATTACAGGGAGCATCATGATCAGTAGGGTGTCTAGGGTTGAGGGCTCACCTTGCGCGCGTCGGAGGCCGGCCGGAGAGCTTGCCGGAGCAAGGTGGTGCACCAACTCAAAGCTACCCAAGGCTCGGTTTGGTGTTCTTGGAGCAACTCGGGTTCAGCTCTGCATCTGAGGTGAGCACAAGCTAGAAGGGGGTCCCCAGGAGGTCTCGGGTCCAAGCTGGGTCGGGCGGCGGCGGCCGGAGGCGGCGGCGGCCGGAGGAGAGCCCGAAAAGGGTGGCTCGGGTGCAACCTTTAAGCCGAGCCACAGGGGGGTGTCCTAGGTCAAAACAGGGTCATGGGATTCATAATCGAGGCGTCTGGATCGTACCTGTGCAGTTGGCCGGAGGCCAAAACGGCGGGGATCGCCGGAGAGGAAGCCCGATCCCAACTCGGGTGCAACCCTGAAGCATCAAAGCCCCACGTTAAGGTTGCCATGCATGGTGACCATCGGCTTTAGAACAAGAAAACAGACTCACCTGCACGGTTTCCCGGCGTCGAGACGCGTCGGCGACGCACGGCGGCGGAGCTCGGCCAACCTCGGAGGAGCTCCAATGGCGGATCCCGGCCGGTTGTGTTCGGGCTGGTGCAACTTGGACCAGAAGGTCCCACTCGGTACCAGGAGGCTTCTGGTGGCGGTGGCCGGCGGCTCCGGTGAGCGGCGGCGCCGGACGGTGGAGCTCGGGTGAAAGCACAAAAACCAGGAGTTAGGGCTTCTTCGCACGGCTTTAGCGTTCAACTGATCATCCCGAGACTTTGGGGGTAGCTAGCAGTCGTCAAGGCAAGGAGGGTTAACGGTTCCGATCTCTGTTTTAACGGTCGGAAAAATCAGAGACCGAGTTCGTCGGAAAAACGATAATTTCCGGCGAACAAGTCTCTGCCGACGACGGGGACGGCGGCGAGGGCTCGGCCTGTACCAAGAGGGTCTCCTCGATGTCAGAAGTCCTTTGGCATGGCCCACGTGCCAGTTTGAAGAAAAAGAATCCATAAACTCACCTTCGCCGGAAGTTGGAGGAAGGTGGTGTCTCTCACGGCGACGCACGGTGGCGGTAGGGGCCGGGACCACCACAGCTCGGCTTCGACTACACAGAGGATCTCACCGAAGAAGTTTGGAACCGCCCAAAGGCTTCTGTGTGGAGCCTACTCCTTCCAACCCAAGATGAAGAAGAATCGGTTTCCTTCTTCTCCGGCGAGGGGAGGCGGCGGCCGGTGCGGGGAGGTCCGGGGATCGCGGCAGAGGAGAGGAGGGTCTGTTGAGGTGCGGCTGGGGCTGGGCTCAGGGTCTAGGGTTTGTAGAACCCTGGACGTATGTGCTAGTATATATGTAGGGTTGGTCATTTTACATTTTAGCCCCTCATCTTTCCATATCTACAGCCCAGTCCCTCACAGCACACTTCTCTCACATCCAGGTCCCTCTCCAAGGAGCGGCACGCAAAACGGAGCATAAACTATAGGGCCTATTGTGCAAAACGCCGCGTTTTCCACTGTATGTCACGCTTTTCGAGACACTAGGATCCTCAAACGAAAATTCCGTCAGCGCCATTGCGTCCAAAATGACGAAACCATTCAAAACGACTACCTGGATCACCATGTTCGGAATCCGAACAGTGAATCAGTCAGCATTGCATTCGTCGGGGTGTCGGAAATTGGGGTTACTATTCATCTACAGTGTTAACTTAAAAACACTGTGCGCAGGCCGCTGTTACATGGGTCCCGATAATTCGCCCGCTTCTTCATCGATTTCTGGCAGATCCGACTGTCAGATCGAAAAGTACTGAATATGAATCTCGCTCAATTCGACGAGACGATCACAACGGTCAATTCGGATTTCCAAGATCATGTCCGGATTGGAAAATAGCCTTTTTGCCTCGTAAAACGTGCAACTTGCACACTGGCGTTTGACCATATTGGCCAACAGGGGTCCTTTGAATTCGAAACCAGATCAAAATTCACTTTTAGACTATTTATTAAAAATAAGATATTTTGAGTTTCTACAAATCCACGACGCAAACTCAGTCGATAAGAATATTAACTTCGATGGTGATCCTTTGCTTAGATTCTCATTGAGGAACCGTAGAAGAAATCTCTAAGCAAAGATTAGATCAATTCGACAAAAGATATGTTCTTGAAAGAACCATCGAATTGACCTAAAAGAGGCTATAAAGAAGAACGATGAAAACCTAGCCTCTAGGGTTGCTCTCAAGAGTTTTATAAATTGATCGGCCGTAGCTCCCACATTTTTGAGAAACCCTAAGTGTCTATTTATAGTTTAGAAACCTTTGGAAAGAGATAAGAATCAAAAACATACCTTATCTAGAAATTTTTAGGACGGCGATCCGGATCAGATTTATTGCGATCCGGATCGTCGTAACGAGATTGACGATTCCAGAAAACCAAGGGTTCGGGATCCAGATTGCAAGGCCCGATCCGTATCGTTCATACAAATCAGAAAACTTAACATTTGGGATCCGGATCGGAAATTGCATGGATCCGGATCGAAGTCTTGTATGAAGCAACAACCTTCGGGATCCGGATCGTTGGCTCTGATCCGGATCCTGAACAAGTCCGAACACCAGTTTTTGATTATTATGCAATTAAAAGTTCATCCAAGTGTTTCTACACTATAAGAAAGTATTCGGATCACCACAATTATTTAGTTAAACATACCTGATCCTCTTGAATACTTTCTTCTTGAGATTGATGTAACTGATCCACAATTCTTCAACTTCAATCTTCAAGATTCAAGACACTGAGTGTCAACTTGAGCTCTTGTTGAATCTTCTCTAAGTCTTTGATTGCTGATTGACAATTTGATCCCTTTAAGACTCCGACTCAACTCACTGAGTTGACTCACGAAATATGCCAATACCAAAATGCCGTAACAATCTCCCCCTTTGGCAATTTCGTGACAAAACCCAAAAATACATAACAACGCTCAAGTCACTCATCTTAGACCAAAAAATCGAAATTCAATGTCATCACCAAAACATTGATTTTCTTTGCGTGAAAGATCCAATAAATACAAAATTACATTTGAACCAAACAGTCCTAGAACATACTCTATGACTTAGGACTTGGAGTCTTAAAGTGATGTAATTCCTGCAAAACAAAACTCCAAAACAAAATCAAACGTTAGTCGTTAGAAATTAGAATCCTACATTTGATCCGTCTTCCTTTTGGTTCTTTTGTTTTTCGGCTCTTTCAATTTTTTCTTTGTCTCCCCCTATCTTGAGCATCTCTAACATGTTCTCTATGTTCTTGAGCATCTATGTTCTCCCCCTTTGTGATACGATCATCATTTTCCGTTCTCCCCCATTTTTCCTTTTTCGTTTCGTTTGTCTCCTCTCTTGATGATCTCATCTCCGTCATTTCTCTTCTCCCCCTTTTTGTCACAAATTGTCAAACAGGGAACATACTAGACAAAAGGAAATCACTAACAACATTAGTTCATAGAGAAAGAGAGATAAAAGCTCAGTTCTGGTATATAACAAAAATGCAGATTGCGTACCTGTACCAGAAAGCAAAAATCAATTAATTTCTTGAAACAAATCCAGATTTTAGAATCTTTTCAAATACCGATTTGTATTCCATCAAGAAATCAATTTAAGTGCTTTAAACAGTGAATTCACACAGATGTCATTCAATCCAATTAATTTCACAAAATTAAAAAGATTTACTCCAAAATCATGAAAAATAAAGGTAAAACATTATAAACCGTTTTTCATGTTATATTCATCAAACACAAGTCATCAAAAATAATCTTGAGATCCAAACTCTATCAAGATGTAACGGATTTACAAAGATGATTTACAGAGATTTCCAAATGACATCAATTTAATTTCATACCCTTTCAAATTTGAGATAAGCACTAAAATACCTAAGGGTGGCTCTTTGAGCATCTTTCAACTATCCCACCTTATACCAACCAGGAGATTGTTCAAAATATAAGAGTTTTGCATATAAATCTCCAAATGCTTCAACTAAAGATTTTCTCATAAAATACTATCAAGCATCCATAACATGTGGTAGCTTCACACACAAACCGGACGACCGGGGTGGCAGCTCTTTCCAACATGTGGTGGTAGTTTTCACACTCCTTTCGGATGTAACTCTTTCCACATCTTTTGCAAATCATTTCAATACCCTTGTAAGAATGCAATCTCTTACGTGAAAGAATTAAATCCCAAATTTTAGTCTATCGGTTGTCTCACGTTTATCACAATGAATTCACACAACCGAGATAGATTAAGCATCTAAAGATCACACATGATTTCTAAAATTTGATGCTTATAATATCAAAAACTCCTATAATGAAGTATCTTCAAGATTATGATTATGGAGTAAAGTTGATAATCCAAATAGAATTAATTTGGAGTGAATAAAAGTGAAGCCCTTTTTATTCAATGCACTTGTTCAGTAAAAACCCTTTTGTTCAAAAACAAAGTATAAAAACGAAGAGCATTGAAAAACATGTAATGCAAAGATTAAGAAAGATATGAAGGGAAAACCAATCAAAGCATTACATACAGTCATAAGATATTTAGAACTTAAGACAAGGAAAGATATCACCTTTCCGAATCCAAAATCGCTGGATTTTGGGTTGTCTTGATTCGTTGTGGCCGGGGGTTGTCCGCTTTGACTGTTGGTCCACCTTAGGTCTTTGCCTCGCAGTGATCCACTTGAATGATTGATGTTGTGGCTCGGACCTTTGGTGGGTTGAGTAAACTCCTTTGACTTGATGTGTCTTTTGATTCCGTTGAGTTCGCTCCGTAGATGAAGTTGCCGAAGGACTCTTCTTTCTCTTTTTCGGGCAATTCTTCACCAAATGTCCTTCAAGTCCACATAAGTGACACGTTCTTCCTTTCAATTTGAATGTGGAACTTGAAGCATGCACAGTTTGATCCTTTTTAAATCTCAAACCAACCTTGCTTGCTTGACCTAATCCGGATATACAATCAAATTTCTTGGAAACGGTTGAAAGCCTTTGTATGTCGGATTTGAGTTCATGAACTTGCTTGGTGACATGAATCTCCTCAAACTGTTTTTCTAGAAAACCAATCTTGTCCATATATGATTTAGCGTTTGTCTCCGATTGGTTTAGCTTTTCTTGGAGGATTTTATTGTTATCCAATAAACGTCCTTGTTCCTCCTCGAGATCTTGAAGTTTTATCTTTAAAGCTTGATTCTCGTCTTGACGTTCAAGTCGTTGCTTCCTCAACTTCTTAATATGTTTGGCCATCTTCTTTGATTCCGTAAGAAGTTGTTGATATGCCTCAACGAGTTCTTCTTCGTCCGACTCCCCCTCACTTGATGACTCTCCGCCGGTTGTTGATGTTTCATACAAAATCAAAGGAGTAGAGTCAGTGACTAAAGATGATAAGCACAAATTAGAAGAGGGAATTTGAGAGGCATGTAAAGCAACGGCATTTTCCTCTTTACTTGAGGTCGATTCATTAGAAGTAGAATCGTCCCAAGTTTTCACTTGCAAAGCCTTCTTTTTATATAATTTCGGAGTAGGACAATCCGTTGAAATATGGCCGTAGCCTTTGCATCTATAACATCGGATTTCCCATTCGAATTCATCTTTTTCCTTAGAAGGTTTTGCAAGGAATTTGAGGTTAGAGGATTTAGAACCCGATGATCCTTTAGATGGTTTCGTGGATGAAGATCCATCGGTTCGATTCTTCCAAAATTTCCGACGAAATTTCTTTGTGATCCGCGCCAATTGTTCTTCAAAATCGGCAAAAGAGATTTCATCGTCGGAACTCGATTCGCTATCTTCTTTCTTTGTGGATTTGAATGCAATACCTGTAAGCTTAGAAGAAGACTTGGAAGAAACTTGATTAGTAGGAAAAGTCAATTCATAAGTTTGCAAAGCACCTACTAATTCCTCAACACTCATCTCATCCGGATGACTAACGGTTTCAATGGCGGTAACCTTTGCCCTAAACCGTTCCGGAAGAGTCCGAAGTATCTTTCTTACAATTTTCGACTCCGGGATCTTTTCTCCTAAATTAGCACATGTATTTATTACATCTTGAAGTCTAGTGTAATAATCTGTAAACAATTCATGCTCTTCCATATGAATAGAGTCAAATTGACTTGTAAGCATCTGGAGCTTTTGAATTTTTACAAGATTAGTACCCTCATGTGTAATTTTGAGAATATCCCAAATTTCCTTCGCGGTTTCACACGCGGAAATTCGTGTGAACTCAGTCGAGGAAAGAGAATTAAATAAAGCGTTCATACCTTTCCCATTGTAAGAAGATCTTTCAAATTCCTCTTTGGACCATCTAGAGCGAGGTTTTGGGGTAGTAGAATTTCCTACTTCCTCAACAGGATGCACCCAACCGCATTCCACGGATTGCCATACTCGCTCATCAATTGCGATGAGAAAAGCTCTCATCCGCACTTTCCAATGAGCATAATTAGTCCCATCAAAAAGAGGAGGTCTATAAATATTACCACTTTCACCCAACATGATAGATAAACCTAAAACCCGCTCTGATACCAATTGTTGGTTTTTGGATCCCCAAGGATCTAAATAGGTACTATCAAACAACTAGAGGGGGGGTGAATAGGTGTAATACTTAAAAACTCAATCTCAGTGCAAAATAAAAACCAATGCGGAAAATAAAAACAGCACACCGAGATATACGTGGAAACTCCAATCCAGGAGAAAAACCACGGGACCAACACGCAATAACAATCCAATAAGAATAGAAGAATAACAAGGTGATTACCGACTCCACGGACTCAAACCCCTCCTTCAGCTTCTTCGGACCTTGCGCTGACCGGTTGGATATCCACGCAATAACAATCCCTAAGAAAAGAAGAATAACAAGGTGATTACCGTCTCCACGGATTTAACCCCTCCTTCAATTTCTTGGACCTCGCGCTCCACCGATTTTGCACGTCCACTGCACACGTTCGAATCCACGAACGCCACTCGAATCCACGAGCACACGTTTCGAATCCACGAAACGCCTTTAGCACACCGAATCCACGATGCCACGTCGAATCCACGACGCAAACTCAGTCGATAAGAATATTGACTTCGATGGTGATCCTTTGCTTAGATTCTCATTGAGGAACCGTAGAAGAAATCTCTAAGCAAAGATTAGATCAATTCGACAAAAGATATGTTCTTGAAAGAACCATCGAATTGACCTAAAAGAGGCTATAAAGAAGAACGATGAAAACCTAGCCTCTAGGGTTGCTCTCAAGAGTTTTATAAATTGATCGGCCGTAGCTCCCACGTTTTTGAGAAACCCTAAGTGTCTATTTATAGTTTAGAAACCTTTGGAAAGAGATAAGAATCAAAAACATACCTTATCTGGAAATTTTTAGGACGGCGATCCGGATCAGATTTATTGCGATCCGGATCGTCGTAACGAGATTGACGATTCCAGAAAACCAAGGGTTCGGGATCCGGATTGCAAGGCCCGATCCGGATCGTTCATACAAATCAGAAAACTTAACATTCGGGATCCGGATCGGAAATTGCATGGATCCGGATCGAAGTCTTGTATGAAGCAACAACCTTCGGGATCCGGATCGTTGGCTCTGATCCGGATCCTGAACAAGTCCGAACACCAGTTTTTGATTATTATGCAATTAAAAGTTCATCCAAGTGTTTCTACACTATAAGAAAGTATTCGGATCACCACAATTATTTAGTTAAACATACCTGATCCTCTTGAATACTTTCTTCTTGAGATTGATGTAACTGATCCACAATTCTTCAACTTCAATCTTCAAGATTCAAGACACTGAGTGTCAACTTGAGCTCTTGTTGAATCTTCTCTAAGTCTTTGATTGCTGATTGACAATTTGATCCCTTTAAGACTCCGACTCAACTCACTGAGTTGACTCACGAAATATGCCAATACCAAAATGCCGTAACAAAAAGGTACAGGTCACTCTATCTCTGACTCGACCGACTCGGGTAGGAACTAGTCGGCGACGCCCTTACCTCGGTCAGAGGACTCCGCACGAGCCGAGCCTGGAAAAGACGCCTCAGGAACACCTGTCACACGCAGCGGGTGTGAGATCAACTGCAAGGCAGATCTCAGTGGGTACCGCTGCCAGAACTCACGGTGGCCCACCAAGTCCGCAGGAGGCAAAAACAGATAGATAGATAGATAGATAGATAGATAGATAGATAGATAGATAGATATGCAAGCTGGAAATGAATCTACCACTATATGCCTCAATACTATGCTCGAAGGAAAACCATCTAAGAACATATGCCACTACCACCCGCTCATGTCACCAAATCTCAACGACTGCCCATAGGGGCCAGTCAAGCCTGCGCCTGTCGACTAGGAGCGCACCTGCCCACCACCACACATCCACTTGAGGACGGGATTTACGTGGGGCGTCCTGTCCGACTGTCTCAATCTCTCTCAAGTAGCCGCCTGGTAGCACGGCCAGGGGCGAGTACCCACCTGGTAGCACGGCCAGGGGTGTCAATATCTCAACGCGTCCGGAGCGTGACCCGAGGGGTGCGACCCCACCGGGTAAGGATCATGTCACATCTATCTCAGCAAACGGCATCTGCAGGCTATAATCCTCGATCAAGTAGATCGGACAAACTCGAATGACTCTACTCACAATCAAGTCGGAAAACCAACCCTCGACTAAATCTGGTAATGCTACTAACACCCTGAGACTCTGGAGTATAGCTAGAAAATCCAGGAATCCCCTTTTCTCGGCCCCCGGCACGAGATCAATACACACAAAGGGTTTCCAACGATTTAGAACAATATACCGACAGTTACCAGATAAGAGTAATAATGAAAAGGAACACGATGTTACAGAATTTGAGTTGGCGTAGTTTCGTGAAAGTTTCAAGTCTTGAAGATTAAAGGTGAAGAAAGTTGGATCATTTAACTCAATCTCAAGAAAGAAGAATTCAAAAGGATCAGGTATGTTTAACTAAAGATTTTGTGTGATCCGAATACTTCTTGTAGTGTAGAAACACTTGGAAGAATCTTTCATTGCATAAAAATCAAAAACTGGACTTGGGACATGCTCAGGATCCGGATCAGGTTGTTCGATCCGGATCCCGAAGGTGGTTCGTTCATACACCAGTTCAATCCGGATCGTAGCCTCTCTTGATCCGGATCCCGAACATTGAGTTTACCATTTTCCTTGAGCGATCCGGATCAGGCTTCGCAATCCGGATCCCGAACGTTGATGTTTGGTGAACTGTATGAACGATCCGGATCAAGAACTTCGATCCGGATCCCGAACCTTCGTTTTTCTGGAACTACCTGACTCGTTACGACGATCCGGATCACAGCTAATCCGATCCGGATCGCCGTCCGTAAAATTTCCAGAAATATTAGGTTTTTGATTCTTATCTCCTTCCTAGGGTTTCTAACCTATAAATAGACCATATGGCTCTTTTTCTAGGGTTAATCCATATAGCCGTCATTTTCATATATCATTTTATACGGCTCTAGATCCACATATAGAGAAGAAAGGAAATCATTAGAGAATACTCTATGTTTCTTCATCTATATTGATTAGTTTGATTCTTTTACGGAATTTGAGTTGGCGTAGTTTCGTGAAAGTCTCAAGTCTTGAAGATTGAAGGTGAAGAAAGTTGGATCATTTAACTCAATCTCAAGAAAGAAGAATTCAAAAGGATCAGGTATGTTTAACTAAAGATTTTGTGTGATCCGAATACTTCTTGTAGTGTAGAAACACTTGGAAGAATCTTTCATTGCATAAAAATCAAAAACTGGACTTGGGACATGTTCAGGATCCGGATCAGGTTGTTCGATCCGGATCCCGAAGGTGGTTCGTTCATACACCAGTTCAATCCGGATCGTAGCCTCTCTTGATCCGGATCCCGAACACTGAGTTTACCATTTTCCTTGAACGATCCGGATCAGGCTTCGCAATCCGGATCCCGAACGTTGATGTTTGGTGAACTGTATGAACGATCCGGATCAAGCACTTCGATCCGGATCCCGAACCTTCGTTTTTCTGGAATTGCCTGACTCGTTACGACGATCCGGATCACAGCTAATCCGATCCGGATCGCCGTCCGTAAAATTTCCAGAAATGGTAGGTTTTTGATTCTTATCTCCTTCCTAGGGTTTCTAACCTATAAATAGACCCTATGACTCTTTTCCTAGGGGAAGCCGATAATCCAAATAGCCGTCATTTTCATATATCATCTTATATGGCTCTAGATCCACATATAGAGAAGAAAGGAAATCATTAGAGAATACTCTATGTTTCTTCATCTATATTGATTAGTTTGATTCTAGGTTTTCATACTCACATCTTGAGTTGAATCAAACTAATAAATACTTAGATGGTATTTCCGATCTATCTTTGATCTAAGTATTCGGCGGATCATCACCACCCAAAAACAACGATTTCCCCAAAATCGGCGCGTGGATTCGCGTGTCCTTGTGGATTCAAGGTTCAACCGCTCTCGTGGATTCGGAGCGAGGCACGTTCGTGGATTCGAAGGGTGCTATTGGGTGAAGACCGTGGATTCGGTCGGACGTCGTGGATTCGACGTTGGACGCCGTGGATTCGGCGTTGGGCGCAGATCGTGGATTCGAGAAGCGTCGCGGAGCGAGCGGAGAAGATCCTCTAGGAGCGTATGGAAAAGGTTGAGTCGTAAGTGTGTACGGTAAATCACCTTGTACGTGTTTTAATTCTAGTGGATTTCTGCCGTGTTATCGGTCCCGTGGTTTTTTACTCCGGTGATGGAGTTTTCCACGTAAAAATCTTGCGAGTTATTTTTATTTCCGCATTGGGTTTTTATCGCAACGATTTTTGAGTGTTTATACGTTTACACCTATTCACCCCCCTCTAGGTGTTTTTTCCCCTATTTAGATCCTTATTACATATAACCCAACAAGTGGTATCAGAGAGGGAATAGGGTTGTAAACAATGGTTGAAGGTGGAAACATCAATCGACCCCCTTTCTTTGATGGAACAAATTATGCGTACTGGAAAGTACGGATGAAAGCCTTTTTAATTTCCATCGACGAAAGGGTGTGGCAATCAATTGAATTAGGATGGTCTAATCCAACTGAAATTATCTCAGATGTTCGCACCTTAAAACCTAGGTCGAAATGGACCAAGGAAGAGTTAGATTCTTCTTCTTACAATGGCAAGGGAATTAATGCTATTTTTAATGCCTTATCTCAAACTGAATTCTCTCGCGTCTCGGCATGTGAGACTGCGAAAGAAATCTGGGATGTTCTTCAGGTTACACATGAGGGAACTAACCTCGTGAAGATTCAGAAACTGCAAATGCTTACGAGCAAGTTTGACTCTATCTTGATGGCAGAAAATGAATCTTTCACGGACTACTATACACGATTGCAAGACATCGTAAACTCATGTGCTAACCTGGGAGAGAAGATTCCAGAATTTAAGGTTGTAAGAAAGATCTTAAGAACTCTTCCTGAACGATTTCGCCCAAAGGTTACAGCCATTGAAACTATTAAACACCCGGACGAAATACGTGTAGAAGAATTAGTTGGTTCATTACAAACTTATGAAATGACATTTACCACTAACAATTCTTCTGGAAAAGCATCCTCTTCTAAGTCTTCAGGTTATGCGTTGAAAACAACTAAGGAAGAAGATGCGGATACATCCTCCTCAGACGATGACGAGAACCTTTCTATGGAGGAATTTGAGAAGCAGCTCGCTCTCTTGACAAGGAAGTTTCGCCGCAACTTTCGAAGGGGTAATTCAAGTAAATCTCCATCCTTCGAAAAGTCGAACAAAGGCAAGGGTACTTCAAGTTACAAGTCAAGAAAGCAAGAGAACTTCTCAAAGGATAAGAAAAGTTTAGAGGGACAACTACAATGCTTCAAATGTCGAGGCTACGACCACATTGCAACGGAGTGTCCCAACAAGTATCCGGCAAAGAAGAAGGCGATGCAAGTCGTCACTTGGGATGACAACTCAACGTCAAATGAGTCGTCTTCAAGTGATGAAGAAAAGAGCTCCACGGCATTCCACGCGTCCACATCTTCACCCTTCATGTGCTTTACGGCAAGTACGTCCGAGTCATTGTCCAACTCCACTGTTGAAAAGATTGCAACGGACAACGAATCGGATGATTCGGAAGGTGAAGATTTTGCTCTAGCCTACCACAGACTTTTGAGGGATTCAAAGAAAGTGGCTAAGCAAAACAAGAGTTTGAGAGGGAGAGTGCATGATCTCGAAGAAGAAGCAAAGAGGGCAACTTCTCTCTCAAATGCTCTTGAAGTGGAAAGGGAAAATCTGATAAAAGTAAATGTTTCCCTTCAAGAGTCCAATGAGCTTTTTGAGAAGGAACATACAAAACTGGTGGATAAAGCGGATCACTTCTCAAAGCTCTACAACGAGGCTCGACAGGATAACCTGGAAATGACAAAGGCCATTTTCCAACTCAAGGATGACTTGAAGCGATTCTCTTCAGGAAGGAGTAAGTTGGATAGGCTTCTTGGTCTTGGTCAAACAAATCGGTTCGGCCTCGGGTACACTCAAACTGGAAACAGTCCAAGTTCGAGTGGGACAGTTTTTGTGCCTCAGTCGGTATCTCCTCCTCCGACACCGGAATTCAAGACAAACAACGACAACAAACTTACTTCATCCTCTTTGGGATCGTCAAGATCTAAGGTATGTTTTCGTTGTGGTGTTTCAGGGCACATAAGAAGACATTGCAAGACGGGAGTCAAACGCGCACCTCAAACACCTCTTGCAATGACTACCACAAAGGTGATTCCTCAAAAATCAATTGCAAATCAATTGAAGGAAAAGAACCTTGGTAGTTTACCGCGCAAGACGACTTCATCAAGGAGCAGCAATCGTTTTAACAAGACGCTTTCACCTAGGCATATAACTTCACGACCATTACCGACGCACTCCAAAAAGGTTTGGGTGCGCAAAGGTGAAATTTTTCCTTGTCTTGTTACCAATGTTTCCTTGCATGCATATGATAGTTCGTCTTGGTATCTGGATAGCGGTTGTTCCCGTCACATGACCGGTGACAAAAATAGTTTTCAAAATCTTGAGAAAATCTCCGGAGGACTCGTTGTTTTCGGAGACAGTCGATCTTCCAAAATTGTTGGAAAAGGAACAGTAGCTATTCCAGATGGCCCGGTTCTAAATAATGTGTTATTTGTTGATGGCCTTAAGACTAACCTCATCAGCATAAGTCAACTTTGCGACAATGGTTTTTCAGTTAACTTTTCATCTGTTGAATGTGTTGTAACTGATAAGGGCCATGTATTCTTTTTAAAAGGGGTTAGATCTGAAAACAATTGTTATGTTGTTCCTAATAAATTTTCTGAAAAATGTAACCTAGTTTCTTTGGATAATGAAACACTTTGGCATGAAAGGCTAGTTCACTTAAATTTTAAGGAACTTGCTAGAATTTCAAACAAGGACGTGGTCAAGGGGGTTCCAAAACTTTTGCTTAAACAAAACGTTGTGTGTGGTGGTTGCCAAAAGGGAAAACAGTCTAGGACTGCACACAAGAACTTGAACCACGTTGGTACAAAACGGCCTTTGGAACTTTTACACATGGATTTAATGGGGCCAACTCGTCAACCATCTTTGGGAGGTAAATGGTATATTTTCTTGATGATTGATGATTTTTCTCGGTATTCTTGGGTAGCATTTTTAAAAGAGAAAGCTGATACTTTTGATTCTTTTCACGAGATTTGCCTTCGTATTATGATTGAAAAGAATGAAAAGATCATTCGTGTTAGAAGTGATAGAGGTGGAGAATTCATTAATTCTAAATTCATTGACTTTTGTACTTCAAACGGTATTAAGCATGAATTCTCTGCACCCTATACACCTCAACAGAATGGTGTTGTCGAGCGCAAAAACAGGGTTGTTCAAGAGATGGCACGTGTTATGCTTCACAGCCGGAATTTACCGCTACATTTTTGGGCTGAAGCTGTGAACACTGCAATCTATGTCATTAATCGAGTGTTTTTGCGCCCGGGAACGTTAAATACACCATATAAACTATGGTGTGGTAGAAAACCCAACATCAAATATTTTCGCATCTTCGGGAGTCGGTGTTACATTTTACGTGACCGTGAAAATCTTGGAAAGTTTGACTCACGAAGTGACGAAGGGATTTTCTTGGGGTATTCTACTAATAGTAGAGCATATCGAGTATTTAACTTGGAATCTAAGACGATCGTAGAATCTATAAATGTTAAAGTAGATGAAGCTTTTCACTTTGCATCTGAAAAATCTACCCTCGATATCTCTCTAGATGATGATTCTCCTGCCGTTGCATCTTCTCATAATAATACTTCCAATATTAATGATGCATCTAATGGTTCTTCAAGTTTATCTAATGTGCAGGAATCATCTCATATATCTCCGAGTACTCCGTTTCAACAGACGCTACGTATCTCCAAGGATCATCCGGAATCGAATATTATTGGAGATCCACAAGAAGGAGTTAGAACTCGGAGCCAGTTGGTTTGTGGATTCGCTTGCTACGTATCTTTAATCGAACCAAAGAACATAGATGAAGCTCTTCAGGATGACTACTGGATTAAAGCAATGCAGGAAGAGCTCCATCAATTTGAGCGAAACAAAGTCTGGGAATTAACGAAGCCTCCAAAGCAACATAATGTGATAGGTACCAAATGGATCTTCAAGAACAAGAAGAATGAGGATGGTACTATCATCAGGAACAAGGCACGATTAGTTGCTCAAGGCTACTCTCAAGTAGAAGGTATAGACTTTGATGAAACATTCGCCCCCGTAGCTAGACTCGAGTCCATTCGTATACTGTTTGCTATTGCTTGTCATTTTAAAATCAAATTATTTCAAATGGACGTTAAGAGCGCATTTCTAAATGGGTTTTTAAATGAGGAAGTTTATGTGGCTCAACCGAAAGGTTTTGTAGACCATAAACAACCTAACCATGTTTTTCGTTTGAAAAAGGCTCTTTATGGTCTGAAACAAGCACCGCGAGCATGGTACGAAAGGTTGACAAAGCACCTTTTGGAGAAGGGCTATACTCGAGGGGGAGCTGACAGGACTCTCTTTGTTAAGCATTATCAAAACAATTTCATTGTAGCACAAATCTATGTCGATGACATTGTATTTGGCGCAACAAGAGATAATGATGCTTCTAAATTCGCGGAGACCATGGAAAGCGAATTTGAGATGTCCATGATGGGCGAATTGACTTATTTCCTTGGATTGCAAATTAAACAAAATGATGAAGGTATTCACTTGAGTCAATCCAAGTATGCAATGGAGTTGGTTAAAAAGTTTGATCTTGAAAATTTGAAGGATTTTCCGACTCCAATGGGAACTAGCCACAAGGGACTTGGAAGTGAATCACAAAGTGAGAATGTAGACGAGAAACTGTATCGAAGTATGATTGGAAGTCTACTTTACCTCACGGCTAGTCGCCCGGATATATCTTTTGGTGTTGGGATCTGCGCGAGATATCAATCTGCACCAAAGGAGGTTCACCTGAAAGCGGTGAAAAGGATCATCCGGTATATCAAAGGATCAATTAATTTCGGAATTTGGTATCCTATGGGAACAAGTTTGGATATTGTTGGATACTCAGATGCCGATTGGGCAGGATCAGTGGATGATCGGAAAAGCACGAGTGGTGCATGCTTCTATCTTGGCCATTGCCTTGTTGCATGGCACAGTAAAAAGCAGAATTGCATAGCACTCTCGACTGCCGAAGCAGAATACATTTCAGCGGGTAGTTGTTCAACCCAACTCATTTGGATGAAAAGTGTGTTGAGCGACTTCCGGATTTCAGCATCTTCGGTAACAATTCTTTGTGACAACACAAGTGCAATTAACATTTCTAAAAACCCTGTGTTGCACTCTAGAACAAAACATATTGAACTTAGATATCATTTTCTTAGAGAGCTAGTTGAATCAAATACTCTTCAACTTTCATATATTTCAACTGAGGATCAATTAGCTGATATTCTAACAAAACCTTTGGATCAAAAACGTTTTATTCATTTGCGAAAAGCAATTGGAATGCTTTCCTTGAAATAAACTTCTTTTTGAAACCTTTTGTGGTGACCCGGACCTTTGCAGGGCTTCTACAGTGTGACCAGCAGCTTCTGGAAGCCTACGTGGCATGTCGGCGGTGTTCGCGCGCCAGTTTGGACACAAAAGATGGACTCGGGGCTTAAAATGGATCTCGTAGGTGATCGGGGGACCCCATCGGATGTTTAGAAGAGTTTACGCGTGGTGTGGATATCGAATTTAGGATCGGCGCGGAATTCGGATTAAAAATACCTTTCCGGGAGCCTCCGGCAAATTATAGGTTTGGAATTTGGCATAATGGACGTCGTTTTTGGAATCAGCGCGCGAAAACGGTCAAGATGGGCTATTTGCTTGATGTTTTTGGGTTGGCGGTTACTGTTCATGCCGGAACAGTACCTCCGGCAGTCGCCGGCGGCGGCGGGCGGCGCCGGCGGGCGGCGGCGCGGCCTCGGGCAGGCGGCACGCGGCGGCACGCGGCGCGGGCAGGCGCCCGGGCGCGCGGGCAGGCGCGCGGTCCACCGCGGAGGTCGTGCACCGGGGGCGGGCCACGTGGCGCTCTCCGTTTGGCCGGTGCAGCAGGCGCGGTCCACTGAATTTGGGCCCGGGTGCACGGTGGACCGGGTGGACACGTGGCGTGAGGTAGTTGGTCCGGTGTTGTGCTCCCGGTCCACGCAATCGGTGGAGTTGTTGACCGGGGCAGGTGGCCGTACGGCGGGGCAGGTGACCGTACGGGCCCGGGTCAGCCGCGACGTGCGCGGTCCACGGCGCGACGTGCGCGGTGCACGGGTTGCCGGGCCACGTGTCGCGTCGCCATTTGCGGGCGCAGGTGCACCGGGTGCAGTGCGGCCCGGGGGAGTAGTGGACTGGGCTGTGTGGTGGACCGGGCCGCACTGTGCGCGCCCGAAACTTCGCGGGCCGGGCCGCACTGTGCGCGCCCGAATTCGGGCGGACCGGACCGGGCGCCCGGAAGTTGGGACATGTTGGGAATTTTCCCAATTGTTTTCTTCAGCCTATAAATAGGCAGCCCGAGCCCTCTTTTCTGCTCTTTTCCTCTCAGCCCTTGCAAGATCTCCCCGAGCTCCCATCTTGGAAGATTTTCATCTTCAAGTGCTTGATCTTCCTGCCAAGTTCTAGGATTTTAGGAGGCACGAATCCCGAGGTTCCCCATTTTACGGTGCGGCGCGATGTTGCTTTCTAGTGTTCTTCTTCGGCGCAGCGACAGTGTTTTGGCTCCCCTGGGCTACCCCGAGCTCCTTTTTCTGTGATTCTTGCGCCGACAGACTCCTAAGAGGTAGGGCTTCATCTTTCGTATTGATCACGCTTTCCCGTTGCGAGTTTTTGGCACGGATCCCGAGGCAACACTGTGACCCATTTTCTGTTTGGCTTTGTGGGACAGCATCAAGGTGTTTTGGCCATATCTTTGTGAACAAGCGTCATCCGGAAACGAGCTTATACAACTTTTTCATCTACAGATCGCAAGGAACGCGCTCGTATTTTTCTTGGATTTTTTTGAGATTTCATCAGAGGTGAAAATTACTGTTTTCTCAGTGAACAGTGTACAGTTTTAATACAGATTTTTGTATGAGTGTACCCCCTTGCCGAATTTTTATCTTGGCTTACCGAACTCCGATTTGGGCGTGCAAGGTACCGTTTCGAAGCTATCGACGCAAGGATTGCTGTGATATTTTTATTGGAATTTTCTGGGCACTATCTGCAGGTGATAATTTAACAGTTCAGAATTCGAGGTTGTATGTGGTTTTAAGTGCTATAATTGGGAGCCTAGTGTAATTAGTGGACTTTGTATTGTGCCAGGAGAGTTACGGGTGTGCTGAACATATTGGAGCAAGGGATTAGAGTTATTTGGTGTTTTTAGCTGTTGGGCTTTGGACAGTCAGCTTTTCAGGTGGGTGCCTTATTCCCGGAACCGGTGGACGGTTCTCTAAATTTTCATATGTTAGCATTGCATGCAGGTGAATGGTACAATAGCTGGGATTGATCGGTAAGTTTAACAATGAGGATTTTATGGAAATTGCAAGTGAATTATTCACAGTATGACAATGGTATTAATCAAATAGTCATGTTGATGATTAGTGGAAGCTTATCTAAGGCAAGGATACCCTATATGATTAATTATCATGCCATATTAGCACATAACCTTTTATGAGGATGGTTTATGCATTGGGATAGGATTATGTAGTTATGTGCAGGTTCTACTCTGAGGAGCCATTATGGATTGAGAATTATGGACAGGTATGGTCATTGATAATTTTGGCATGAGGTTTATTTTCCTTATTCATCTTGAGGACAAATGCATGCTTGTATGGACATATGTGTATGGACATATAGTTAGGCCATCTTTTACTGCTGCACTACATATTGGAATTTGACTTAGGAGAAACCATGATTGCTTTCCTTCTCCTTTTTATTTAGACTTTTGAGTCATGTTGCTCGGGTTCGAGCAGAGGTTTGGGATAGTGTAGCTGGGACCTTAGGGTCAGAGACAGGGTGTGCTTGATGTTGGATTGTGGGTTATTGCGGCAACCGCGGACAGTAGGCGGTTGACCGGATCTTGATTAATTTACCCAATTGTGGATTGTGGGTTATTGCGGCAACCGCGGACAGTAGGCGGTTGACCGGATCTTGATTAATTTACCCAATTGTGGATTGTGGGTTATTGCGGCAACCGCGGACAGTAGGCGGTTGACCGGATCTTGATTAATTTACCCAATTGTGGGTTGTGGGTTATTGCGGTGACCGCGGAATTTGGGCGGTTGACCGGATGTTGACTATTGCATCAGATTGGGTATCAGATTTGTTCTAGTGGATGGTGTTTCCCACTTTTTGAGTACTATTGCATCAGATCGGGGTTGTGTTAGTGGACGGAGTTTCCCACTTTGATCATAGTCTTGATCCAGTCCTGCTATTATGAGACAGTGGTTACAGAGATACTCGATACAGTGATGCTTGATACAGTGATACTTTACTCGTGTGGGTCGCTCCCCTCGAGTGCCACTCCGGAGTAGGCTTTCCACGGTGTGAGCGCCGGGCACCAGGCAGGGTTCTTGAGTTCGACAGCAGAGCAGGCAGTACCAGTGATTACTGGTCTATCGATTGGGTTTATTCAGGCAGATACTTTTTGTTACACTCGTGCCTGGGGGACCGAGTGGAGTCTAGTAGCTGTGTTAGACCAGTGCTAGTATCGTTGGGAACCGTTCGGGGTTTGACGGTGGTCCCGTGGTCGTTGTGAGTTCTTTGACCATTGTGTGAGAGGTTGAGCATCTTGAGTCTTTCCGTTCTGAGAGAGAGAGGGCATGGATTTGACTATAGCCTGCATGAGCCACTACTCGATAGCGAGTTAGTCCGTTTGGACGCCCTACGTAATTCCTGCCCGTCAGCGGGAGGTGGTTGTAGGTGGGCGCAGGTTTGACTGGACCCGATGTGGCAGTCAGCTCGATTGGATCGATTGAGTACCTCGTGTGCGAGTGTTGCATATCTTCATCAGAGTTTCCCCATTTGAGCATTTGGATAGAGGCATGGTAGCTGTAGAGTGTTTCCAGCTTCTTCTTTCAGTTTTACTGCATCGGTTATCTTTTGCCTCTAGTAGTCTTGGTGGGCAGATCGTCGGGCCTTGTGGCGATACCCACTGAGAACTCCCTTATTGCGTAGTTCTCACGCCCGTTGGGGGTTTTCCCCCTTTTTGTCCTTTCTCCCCTTTGTTTTGCAGAGTCTTGGCGGGTGTTGCCGTTCTGTGGTTGCTGTGCGTGGTGAGGGAGTAGCGAGCTAGATCCAGACACATCTTGGGAGAGTAGCGGTACCCCCTTTGGAGGAGATCTTCAGTATAGTCGGTAGATTGGTATTTATTTCCTCTTTTGAGAGACTGATGTAGTGAGGATATGATGTATTGAGAGCTTGTACACTGATGTTTTATTTGAGATATCTCCCTGTTGAGCTAACAGTTTTGTACTCGAGGTTAATGTATGATTATCATTTTTGGGAGATGGACCTTGTTGTTTTATTTTCAGTTGTACAGTGGTTGACTTTATTCTACAGCAGTTTTTTCTTTTAGCTCTGATATCTGTTAGCTGTAGCTCTTTTTGCAGGTAGGACGCTTCGCCTATGCGGGTTTGGCATAGGTGGCGGATCTGTTGGCGAGCCCGGGTCGCAGTTTCGACCCCGGGGCGTGACAGATTAGGTGGTATCAGAGCCTAGGTTGTAGGTCATGGTGGACTTAGAAACCCTAGGCTTGTGGTTGGACCCTAGGATGACTTCGTGAGAGTCGTGATTTGTAGCGAGAGTCCTGATTGAGTTTTACACCTCTCCCGAGGGACGGGATGAGTGATTGGCATGTTTATTCTCTTAAGTAGTTATGTTGGCTGCAGACAACATAACGCTATGGAATGGGAGACATGCTCTAGACTTTCGCTGGATTGGGTCGAGCGTTGTTGTGTGCTGATTTGTGGTTTCGTCGTGGCGAGCGGTGTCTCCCCGACGCTGGGTTTGGGACCCTTGTGCATCCTGTCATGGCAGTTGAGCTTGAGCGGTTGGTTTTGGGCCGGATACCCGGATTGAGGTCAGAGAACTCCGGACCCAGATGACAGGATTGTCAGAGGCATATCAGCGGCAGAGCGAGCAGCTAGTTTGGTGACGCAGTTGTCAGAGCAGTGGGCAGCCCGACAGTACTTTTCTTCTGAGACCACCAGGATGTAGTATCCTCAGCGGCAGGGACTTCTGTAGTGCCAATAGAGCGAGTGGCCCCCTCCGTGCCAATGTTTAGTGCCAAGGCACTGAGGTAAGGTGGATGGTTGACAGCAGAGGAGCTGTGGGGCATGTTTGATTAAGTGAGCCAGATTTGGCAGATGAACCACCCCGACTTGTAAGATTGAGCTCGGAGCCTTTGGAGGCAGAGTCGTGGTTGGGGTGATGGAGTGATCAATTGAGAGCCTCCCTGTGCTAGAGAGTTTATGCAGTTGTTGAACTGGCGCTCCAGGTTTCGAGGGACGAGGCACATAGGATAAGTGAGATTGGGAGTGGATTGCGCCAGGATACTCCTTAGTTTCTTTCGGTCCCTCCTGTTCGGGTTTGGACTGTGGATGGCTCGTCGGAGTAGGCATTGTGTTTGGAGCTGGACACTGCAATTCCTTGGATGGGGATCTGCCGCTAGAGGCGAGTTCTGGAGGGAGGCGCTTGGCGCTAGATGATGGAGGACAGATCGGCATGCAGAGGCATTTTCGTTTAGCTTTCCTGGGTGGTGGATATCCTTGTGGATGGTTAATGTAAAGCTTACCCAAGGGGGATGTTACCCTGTGTGATTGATAACTGGCATGTTTGGGGTGCAATATATGTGATTGAGGGGTGAGCTTAGTAAGGATAATTGTATAAGGAATTGCATGAATCAATCGTGCTTGGTCATATGACGATGATACCCAAGTGGATTTCTGAGACGTCAGGGGTTGGGTGGACCCCGATGACAGCAACAGCCATTTTATCAGAGTGGCGCAGCGGTAGCGTGGATTGGTTGTTTGCGAGAGACCACGTTCGGCATCTCAGTGTGAGCATGGACAGAGGTCGTGCTCCCTTTGTGATTGGTCTAGATATTTTGGCAGGCTGAGCGACGACCACTTGCATCGAGCGGATGAATCTGTGCCGCCCGGTTGGGGGGCGCCACGGTAGTGGATTGAGTTGTCGCATGTGTGTTTTTTTCACAGCAGTCGGAGTTAGGACATGTTACGTTCCTGCATGGGCTAGGGGTAGAGTCGTTACCACATGCACTTGAGGTACAGGTTACTGTTGGCATTGTGCAAGTGGAGGAGGCTTGTGGATTATGTCCAGTGCAGCAGAGGCCGTAAGTTATGCCAGCAGACTTATTGGTTGTTACGGCAGCTCAGTGTTTTGACCCAGTGCTTGGGATCGGTTGGCATAGTGCCACAGGATGTTTGACTGCTGAGAGAAAGGATTTTGACTTTCTGCGAGGCAGATAATGGAAGGCATTTTGTTTGTGAGACTATTTGAGCACACTGGTTACAGCGTCCGTGTGAGAGGTGCCTACGGCGGCAGCGGGACTTAAGTATGTCCCTATTGCCCATAAAATCCAGGGTGTGAGTCCACCTAAGCCGATGATTAGGCCGCCAGAAAGGAAGATTAAGATTGCGATTGACGTGATTCTGGAAACCGCGCCAACTTCAATAGCCCCTCTTTGGATATCGCCTTAGAGCTGCGAGAGTTGATTTCTTGGTGCGTGGATTTGATGGATAGAGGGTCTGTTTGACCTAGTGCCACGTCGTTGATACACGACGGTGAGAGCCCTTTGGGATTGGAGTCCAGGCAAGTCCAGGTATTATTTAGAACCTTTTGAAGGAGCTATATTCCGGCAGTCATTGTATGATGCTTGCGCCAATTTGGAATTTCAACTGAGGGCTTTGTCTAGATGGTGTTCAGGACACAGTAGGGGCATTACGAGTACAGTGAAGCCAATGGATTGACTAATGCCCTGTTGCCTCTAGATTGAGGAATTTTGTATTCTGTTGGCCTTGAACGGTTGGTTAGCGGCATCCTCCTGGGATATTTTGGTTTTACCCCCTCCCTGTTTGATTTAGAGCTTGTGCAGCATTTGTAGATGGTGTCATAAGGTCTGTGGGGAAGAAGCTTTTTGCCAAGTCGTTGTGGTGCAAGTTTTAGCTTCGAGAGCATATCTTCCTGGATTGCTTATTCTAGCCGAAGGGGCGGCGGTGGAATTCGGCCAAAGTGGATGCTATTTAAGACTGGCCGAGATCGACGGTCATTGTTGGGGTGAGGAGTTTTTGGACTGGATAGTGCCAGCAGAGCTTGATGACCGGGTGATGAGATTGGTACCAGCGCCGATTTTAACCTTGTCAGTGGTGGGAGAGGGATTTGCGAGTTATAGTGATACCTCCCGTAGTGGCTGTAGAGCCGCCATTGGATTTTGTGAGCATCCAGTATCACCCCGTCAGAGCCACTGTGGTGGCGGATGCCTGGAGCAGAAGAGCTATTTGGGAGTCGAGTTTGACGGTTCCATAGCTGGCACTGTGTGGGGCCATCCTTGTGTGCAGGGTTTGAGTTGAGTCCCTGAGGATCCCTTTTGATGAGAGGCTGCGGCTGAGCAATCCACTTAGGGTGGTTAAGTGTTTGAGAGCGACCGAGTGTGAACCCCTGCTTGTTTGGGCCCCTTTCTGTGCAGGTGTTTGTGTGGATGTGATTCGGGTCGCTTTGGTTGAGCTGGCTCTTGGGAGTGATTTTAGAGCGTGTTACTCAGGCTGTTTGTTCCTTTTCCCCCCGCCTTTTGTTGGAGTTTTTGAGGTTTTTCTGCGTCTCAGCTCTGGAGTGTCATGTTTTGGACCCCTCGCCCGTGTTTGACTCGTTCCTTTTGGGGTCTGTGAGAGTTTGGAGTACGAGGGACGCCGTTGCGAATTCCGACTCGTGAGGTGAGGGAATTGCGCAATCGGGCTATGCCGTACTGGTTGTTGCTGTTGTTGTTGCTGAGGAGTAATCACGGGGAGTGATAGGTGACTTGGGAGCTGGAGACGGCGGTGTTGAGTATTGACCCCTGGTTTCTGGGACTCCTTGGGAGTTGCCTTAGTTTCGAGGACGAAACTTTCTTCTTGGGGGAGGATGTGGTGACCCGGATCTTTGCAGGGCTTCTACAGTGTGACCAGCAGCTTCTGGAAGCCTACGTGGCATGTCGGCGGTGTTCGCGCGCCAGTTTGGACACAAGAGATGGACTCGGGGCTTAAAATGGATCTCGTAGGTAATCGGGGGACCCCATCGGATGTTTAGAACAGTTTACGCGAGGAGTGGATATCAAATTTAGGCTCGGCGCGGAATTCGGATTAAAATACCTTTCCGGGAGCCTCCGGCAAATTATAGGATTGGAATTTGGCAAAATGGACGCCGGATTTGGAATCAGCGCGCGAAAACGGTCAAGATGGGCTAATTACTTACTGTTTTTGAGCTTGCGGGTACTGTTCATGCCGGAACAGTATTTCCGGCGATCGCCGGCGGCGGCCGGCGGCGGCGGGCAGCGTCGGCGGGCGGCGGCGCAGCCTCGGGCAGGCGTTTGGCGGCGCGGCAGGCGGCTGAGCGCGCGCAGGCGCGCGGTCCACCGCGGAGGTCGTGCACCGGGGCGGGCCACGTGGCGCTCTCCGGTTGGCCGGTTCAGCAGGCGCGGTCCACTGAAATTGGGCCCGGGTGCACGGTAGACCGGGTGGACACGTGGCGTGAGGTGATTGGTTCGGTGTTGTGCTCCCGGTCCACGCAACCGGTGGAGTGGGTGACCGGGCAGGTGGCCGTACGGCGGGGCAGTGGCCGTACGGCCCGGGTCAGCCGCGACGTGCGCGGTCCACGGCGCGACGTGCGTGGTGCACGGGTTGCCGGGCCACGTGTCGCGTCGCCATTCGCGGGCGCAGGTGCACCGGGTGCAGTGGGGGCCCGGGGGAGTAGTGGACTGGACTGTGTGGTGGACCGGCCGCACTGTGCGCGCCCGAAATTTCCGGGCGCCCGAAAATCCGGACTTAATGGGAATTTTCCAATTGTTTTCCTCAGCCTATAAAAGGCAGCCCGAGCCTCTGTTTTGGGGCTTTTTCTCCCAACCACACCTCCTCTGCCCGAGCCCTTAAGAAGTTTGTTCACCTCTAATTGCTTGATCTTCCTGCAAGTTTTGGGATTTTGGGGCACGAATCCCGAGGTTCCCCATTTTACGGTGCGGCGCGATGTTGCTTTCTAGTGTTCTTCTTCGGCGCAGCGACAGTGTTTTGGCTCCCCTGGGCTACCCCGAGCTCCTTTTTCTGTGATTCTTGCGCCGACAGACTCCTAAGAGGTAGGGCTTCATCTTTCGTATTGATCGCGCTTTCCCGTTGCGAGTTTTTGGCACGGATCCCGAGGCAACACTGTGACCCTTTTTCTGTTTGGCTTTGTGGGACAGCATCGAGGTGTTTTGGCCATATCTTTGCGCACAAGCGTCAGCCGGAAACGAGCTTATACAACTTTTTCATCTACAGATCGCAAGGAACGCGCTCGTATTTTCTTGGATTTTTCTGAGATTTCATCAGAGGTGAAAATTACTGTTTTCTCAGTGAACAGTGTACAGTTTTAATACAGATTTTTGTATGAGTGTACCCCCTTGCCGAATTTTTATCTTGACTTACCGAACTCCGATTTGGGCGTGCAAGGTACCGTTTCGAAGCTATCGACGCAAGGATTGCTGTGATATTTTTATTGGAATTTTTCTGGGCACTATCTGCAGGTGATAATTTAACAGTTCAGAATTCGAGGTTGTATGTGGTTTTTAGTGCTATATTGGGAGCCTAGTGTAATTAGTGGACTTTGTATTGTGCCAGGAGTGTTACGGGTGTGCTGAACTTATTGGAGCAAGGGATTAGAGTTATTTGGTGTTTTCAGCTGTTGGGCTTTGGACAGTCAGCTTTTCAGGTGGGTGCCTTATTCCCGGAACCGGTGGACGGTTCTCTAAATTTTCATATGTTAGCATTGCATGCAGGTGAATGGTACAATAGCTGGGATTGATCGGTAAGTTTAACAATGAGGATTTTATGGAAATTGCAAGTGAATTATTCACAGTATGACAATGGTATTAATCAAATAGTCATGTTGATGATTAGTGAAAGCTTATCTAAGGCAAGGATACCCTATATGATTAATTATCATGCCATATTAGCACATAACCTTTTATGAGGATGGTTTATGCATTGGGATAGGATTATGTAGTTTGTGCAGGTTCTACTCTGAGGAGCCATTATGGATTGAGAATTATGGACAGGTATGGTCATTGATAATTTTGGCATGAGGTTTATTTTCTTTATTCTTCTTGAGGACAAATGCATGCTTGTATGGACATATGTGTATGGACATATAGTTAGGCCATCTTTTACTGCTGCACTACATATTGGAATTTGACTTAGGAGAAACCATGATTGCTTTCTTTCTCCTTTTTATTTAGACTTTTGAGTCATGTTGCTCGGGTTCGAGCAGAGTTTGGGATAGTGTAGCTGGGACCTTAGGGTCAGAGACAGGGTGTGCTTGATGTTGGATTGTGGTTATTGCGGCAACCGCGGACAGTAGGCGGTTGACCGATCTTGATTATTTACCCATTGTGATTGTGGGTTATTGCGGCAACCGCGGACAGTAGGCGGTTGACCGGATCTTGATTAATTTACCCAATTGTGGATTGTGGGTTATTGCGGCAACCGCGGACAGTAGGCGGTTGACCGGATCTTGATTAATTTACCCATTGGGGTTGTGGGTTATTGCGGTGACCGCGGACTTTGGGCGGTTGACCGGATGTTGACTATTGCATCAGATTGGGTATCAGATTTGTTCTAGTGGATGGTGTTTCCCACTTTTTGAGTACTATTGCATCAGATCGGGGTTTTTGTTAGTGGACGGAGTTTCCCACTTTGATCATAGTCTTGATCCAGTCCTGCTATTATGAGACAGTGGTTACAGAGATACTCGATACAGTGATGCTTGATACAGTGATACTTTACTCGTGTGGGTCGCTCCCCTCGAGTGCCACTCCGGAGTAGGCTTTCCACGGTGTGAGCGCCGGGCACCAGGCAGGGTTCTTGAGTTTGACAGCAGAGCAGGCAGTACCAGTGATTACTGGTCTATCGATTGGGTTTATTCAGGCAGATACTTTTTGTTACACTCGTGCCTGGGGACCGAGTGGAGTCTAGTAGCTTTGTTTAGACCAGTGCTTGTATTGTTGGGAACCGTTCGGGGTTTGACGGTGGTCCCGTGGTCGTTGTGAGTTCTTTGACCATTGTGTGAGAGGTTGAGCATCTTGAGTCTATCCGTTCTGAGAGAGAGAGCATGGATTATGACTATAGCCTGCATGACCACTACTCAATAGCGAGTTAGTCCGTTTGGACGCCCTACGTAATTCCTGCCCGTCAGCGGGAGGTGGTTGTAGGTGGGCGCAGGTTTGACTGGACCCGATGTGGCAGTCAGCTCGATTGGGTCAATTGAGCACCTCGTGTGCGAGTGTTGCATATCTTCATCAGAGTTTCCCCATTTGAGCATTTGGATAGAGGCATGGTAGCTGTAGAGTGTTTCCAGCTTCTTCTTTCAGTTTTACTGCATCGGTTATCTTTTGCCTCTAGTAGTCTTGGTGGGCAGATCGTCGGGCCTTGTGGCGATACCCACTGAGAACTCCCTTATTGCGTAGTTCTCACGCCCGTTGGGTTTTCCCCCTTTTTGTCCTTTCTCCTCTTTGTTTTGCAGAGTCTTGGCGGGTGTTGCCGTTCTGTGGTTGCTGTGCGTGGTGAGGGAGTAGCGAGCTAGATCCAGACCCATCTTTGGAGAGTAGCGGTACCCCCTTTGGAGGAGATCTTCAGTATAGTCGGTAGATTGGTATTTATTTCCTCTTTTGAGAGACTGATGTAGTGAGGATATGATGTATTGAGAGCTTGTACACTGATGTTTTATTTGAGATATCTCCCTGTTGAGCTATGAGTTTTGTACTCGAGGTTAATGTATTTATCATTTTTGGGAGATGGACCTTGTTGTTTTATCTTCAGTTGTACAGTGGTTGATTTTATTCTACAGCAGTTTTATCTTTTAGCTCTGATATCTGTTAGCTGTAGTTCTTTTTGCAGGTAGGACGCTTCGCCTATGCGGGTTTGGCATAGGTGGCGGATCTGTTGGCGAGCCCGGGTCGCAGTTTCGACCCCGGGGCGTGACATGTCAGGATCTGCTCGCTACTTATCCCTCACCGCGAACAGTCAACCGCAGAAACGGCAACACCCCCAAGACTCTACAAAACAGGAGAGAAGGACAAAAATGGGGAAAAACCCCCAACGGGCGTGAGAACTACGCAAAAAGGGATTCTCCAGTGGTATCGCCACTCGGCCCGACGATCTGCCCACCAAACTACTAGAGGCAAAGATAACCAATGCAATAAAACTGAAAGAAGAAGCTGGAGACCTCTACAGCTACCATGCCTCATCTAAAAGCTCCACTGGGGAAACTCTGATAAAGATATGCAACACCCGCACCGTGGTGCTCAATCGACCCAACTCAGCTGACTGCCACATCGGGTCCAGTCAAACCTGCGCCCACCTACACCCACCTCCCGCTGCGGCAGGAATTACGTAGGGCGTCCAAACGTACTAACTCGCTATCGAGTATTGGCTCATGCAGGCTATAGTCAAAATCCATGCCCTCTCTCAGAACGATATACCTCAAGAATGCTCACCTCTCACACCACGGTCGAAAATCTCACAACGACCTCGGACTACCGTTAACCCCGACGGTTCCCGACCACACTAGTACTGTCTAAACACAACTGAAAGTATGCATTAGTGTCTAGAAGCCTGCCTAAAAACCCAATCCGACCACCAGTAGACACTTTTACTGGCCTGCTCTGCCTGCCGCAACGGGTATGCCCAGCGGCTGCAAACACCGAAGCAAGGAGTCTCAAGACTCAAAGTCTGTCTGACGCACAACTCCGGAGTGGTACTCGGGGGAGCGCCCACACGAGTAAGTAACTCAGTAACAAGTATCATCTGTCACAAGTATCACGATATAGCAGGACTGGATCACAACTCTGATCAAGTGGAAAACCCCTCCACTAAAAGAAACCTCGATCCCCAATCTGGTATAATGAAACTCAACAGTGGGAAACTCCATCCCTAGAAAAGCCTGATACCCAATCTGATGCATAAACATCTCCTCCGTCAACCGCCCATGTCCGCGTTGCCGCAATACCTCACGAACCACAACCTAACACCATCCGACATAACCTGTCCCCGACACCAGACCCCAGCTACATATCCCAAATCCTTGCTCGAACCCGAGCAACGCGAATCACGTATCTAGAAAGAAAAGAGAAACAACAACTGTTTTCTTCCTATCAAAATCCCAACATGAAAGTGTAGCAGTAAAGGTGGCCTAGCTAGATGTCCATACAACTGCATTTGTCCTCAAGGAAGAATAAAGAAAATAAACCTCATGCCAAAATTATCAATACCATACCTGTCCATAATCCCCTCAATACCTAATGGCTCCTCAAGTAGAAACTGCACATAACTACAGAATCCTATCCCATGTATAAACCAGCCCATAAAGGTTATGTCTAATATGGCATATAATCATCATAATGGGTAACCTTGCCTTAGGAAGCTTCCACTAATCATCACCATGATGTTTGATTACTACCATTGTCCATACAATGAATATTCACTTGCAATTCCCATAAATCCACATTGTTAGG